>CM055034.1:24028288-24249506 GCA_029204005.1 Salix udensis
TATCTCTTCAATATACACTACTAAAAAAGAGGGTTGTTTTTGCAAAAATCCGTTGCAAACTTAGCAACGGAATTTTGTTTAGCAACGGATTTTCTGTTGCAAATTAAATTTACAACGGAAAATCCATTGCAATTTGAAATCATTTGCAACGGATTATCCGATGCAAAATAAAATTACTTTGCAACGGATTTTCCGTTGCAATAAAATTTGCAACGGAAAATCCGTTGCAATTTACAACCATTTGCAACGGATTATCCGTTGCAAATGAAAATTACTTTGCAACGGATTTTTCGTTGCAAATTTATATTGCAACGGAAATTCCGTTGTAATTTAAAACCATAATCCGTTGCAAAATAAAATTACTTTGCAACGGATTTTCCGTTGCAATTTACAACTATTTGCAAATGAAAATTACTTTGCAACGGATTTTTCATTGCAAATTTATATGAAATTCCGTTGCATTTAAATTGCAACGGAATTTCCGTTGCAAATGAAAATTGTTTTTCAAAATCCTGTAAATAACTGCAGGCGCCCATACATACTAGTGTTTTAAAATTTTTATGGTTTTACGGGAGGTAGAGACTGGGCTCTCCACTTCCTCACTTGTCGTGATAGTTCTTGGTCTTTTTCGCTTGTCCGTCTTCGATTCTGGTTTAGATCGAGTTCTTGATCTCCAAGAAACTGAAGTTGCACTGAGTTATTGTCCGAAATCCTAGCCTCTTCATCTTCCCCCGCCATTCCTTCCCTGTAGCCTCTCCCAGAAAACATGACATAAAAGTCTACGTCACCATCTTGGGAAGACTCACTGGTAGCCATGAAAGCCTTGCCTTCTCCCATGAAACCCCGTAGCCCTTGCCTTAGCTGGCAAACCAAGCTCTGCAATTCTATCTCGCACTCTGTCGCACATGAAGCGAAGTAGAATTATTTCGTCTGTAGTTGATGCACTTTCTTCTTTACTCTATTCCTTGGAACTTATTATTTCCACATGGGCGAAGGTGAAGAACCTTTTAGCAGTTGATCCGGAAGATGCAGTTCCTCTAAAAAAAATGATCATAAGGAAAATTCCGCGGTATGTCTATTTCATGAGTTCGTGGGATTTAGCAGCTGTAGATTTCTGTTTTTACATTTACAAATGAATCATCAGTTAAGAAGTAAATGATGATGTTCCTGTTTACAAAGCTCCAGGTACAAAGAGACTGGGCTCCAATTTTGAATTTGCAGCTGGGAGAGAGAGAAAAGAAGAAAATTTTGAATTTGCAACGGAATATCCGTTGCAAATGAATTTGCATTCGCGGATTTACAACGGAACGCATCCGTTGCAAAGTCCGTTGCAATCCTTTCTTGTTTGCACCCCTTTTTTTAGTTCTCCCCTTCAAGTTATGAAAATAAAGAATAAAGATTATTTTTTTTGTCTTTTCCTTTTAGCTCTCCCATTGGAGTTGCTCTCAATTGCTATTCCCTCGGCAAAAAATGCCTTTTTTGTGTTGTGATTTGTTGCTTATGGGGAAGATTTACCATTTGTGAGAGCAATGTGCTTATGGCGATAACTGGCAAATAAAGGTCCAAAAATGCTTAATTTTCCAGAACTGCTGAAGGTTGTTTATGCATAAACGCTTCCACTGAAAACCACTTTAGCACGCTGGATCTTCTTCAACACCCGAGTCCCTATTTCCTTTAAAGCTCTAAAATAGCCTGCTCAAATTTGTCTATGAAGGAGCTGCATCCAAGTCTGCGACATTTAGAATTAAAGCTGGTGGACAGGTATTAGTAAGCTTCCCTTCTGAATGATTTTTGAACAACTGATTGTTTCCCGAAGGTGGGAGTGCCCTTTTTAGTTGGAGTCTTCACAACTTCATTCTTATTCTCAACTCACGATTGATCTTCAGGATTGATTGGAAACATTTTGTCAGTCCATTAAGATTTTTCTTGATCTTGAAATCAGATGTTTTCGTTTCTACTTTGGTAAATAAATCTCCAATATTACCGCCAGAAATATGTTCTATGGAGGACTGTATATACTGCTATGAATTGAGTTATCTATGCATAATGAATTTCATAATTCCACAAAGAAACCACTATAGATTTCAGGAAGTTGCACCCTTTCATAGGATCACTGCAAACCAGGCATTTAAGCAAATTCTCATGACATAAATAGATATCATTCTCCATCAGAATCATTCTTTCTTGAAAACATCATTTTACCTTTGCATTTTCCAGATGCAGACTTCTCCTGGCTCTTAGCCTTTGACTATAATTTTTTGAGAAGTTCCATTAACAGATTTGAGTATAGGCATTGATGCATTCAATTGGCTTGCTACCCTAAGGATGCTATCTCCAACCCTATAGGTTTTCTTATCCTGTGATGAGCCATTATCAATCCCTAGTGAGGAAGGATTTTTGCTTTGTTTCATCATTGAGTCATCACAAATAGAATCAGCAATCTTCCTTTTCCAACCAGAAGATGAGCGCCTTTCAGTGATAAGGTCAACCAAGCTTTTTTTTCATTCTAGCGTGGATGTTCATCATCCCCATAAATGCACTTACATTTACGCTTATGCAAAGAGTGATCTTTTCGAAATTATAATTATACCCCTGATGACACACCTGTGTTCTTGTTTATTCAAACTCATGATCATGAATATAGATCATGGGGATCATGAAGATAGATCATAGGGATCAATTGCCTAATTTTCTCCTTGATTGGAAGAGAAAATTAGCTAATAAATTAATGAGAGGGATCCCTAATCTACCCATAAATAATAACATGTGTACTCTATTTATGGCTATTGATAGGCATAGATCAGAAGGTTTTTCTCGGAAAAAATTTATTATTATTTTGAAGTTATGTTGTTACTGCTACATCGGAAAAAATTGTGTTGCTGCTGCTAAATTGGAAATTCATTTTCGGAACTTAAGCAAAAATAGTTGAAGGTATTTATAATCTAAATTTCCAGTGCTATATGAATTTAGTTTCAGATTATATAAAGTATATATAACATGATCTTCACTTTTTGGCTTCTCCTTTCCAACCATAGTAGCAGTATTTTAAATCTTTTCACTGTTGTGTTTAACTTCTGGTGATAGTGGAAACTCTGCACCACCCTCTAGCAATTCACCATGGAATTGAAATTCAGGCAAGTGTCAATAACCCTTCCAAAGAATGAGCACCAACAATTGGGATCCTGCTATTACAAACTCCAGTGTGTCAATTCCACCTAATGATATTTCACTTAATTCTTTCACATAGTCAATTACTTTTGTAGGTTTAATGCAAGCAACACTTGAGAAACTATCCCCACCATCCCTTCTACAAGATTCTTTCTGGATTCCTGGATTAACAATTATCTGAGTTTTTATCTTGCTATACTCAGGCATGCAAGGACAAGCTAGCCCAAACTCTACACCTCTAGAAACCTCATCCAAAGCACAATGAACAACATAATGAAAATCCTTTAAATTGCTTTGTTTCTCCAATAATGAGAATTTGCGCTGGAATGGCTTTATCTTCGACACTTCATTCCAAGCAAAAGTTTAGTATGATATTAAATGGCTATTCTTTTTAAAATACTTCTTAGACTTATTTGATGCGTCAATACAACAAAATATTTGTCTAAGCCACTGTTGAGAATCCATAGCCTTAATCATAGTTACCATATATACATTATTTGATCCTTGATTGCAGGCCATTCAATTCATAACTGATGTAAATTGATTTGTAATCAATTCCCTTACTTTGTAACTAATTTCCTTTATTTTGTAATTAATCCTTTAACCTGTAAATGAATATAAATAAAGAACACTCACCATCCTTTGTAGTGTGGTGAACAAAATACTCTCATGGTATCAGAGCAATCTTCGGTTTAACAACCCCGATCCTTCTTCATCTTATCTGGTAATACAGTTTTTTTCTCTTTTCTTCTTTTCGGGTTCAAGCAACACCAATGGCCTCTAAATCCTCTTCTCATCTTCTCCCTTTCAACACATTAATTCACATGATCACCATCAAACTTTCTTCCTCTAATTACCTTCTCTGGAAGAGCCAATTTCTTCTCTTCTTTGAGAGCCAAAATATGCTATGTTATGTTGATGGAACAATTGTTCCACCCCCTCGGTTTGAACCAGAAAATCTCACCAAAATGAGCACACAATACCTGTCATGGAAAGCAGCTGATCAACAACTTCTTTGTCTTCTGCTTTCCTCTCTCACAGAATAAGCCATTGTTGTAAGCCACGTTTTCTTTCATGAGTTCTTTTGCATTCATTGTAATATTCTCCCAAAATATTTTGATTTCTTGGAACGTGAATTTGTTATTCATAACAGGTATGCACTTTTGGGTTCTCTTTGATTTTACATTTTCTTTCATGGGTTCTTTTGCATTCATCATAATATTCTCCCTAGATATTTTGATTTCTTGGAACATGAATTTTCTATTCTCAACAGGTATGTAATTTTAGGTTCTCTTTGATTTTATTTTCTTTCATGAGTTCTTTTGCATTCATCACAATTTTCTCCCTAGATATTTTGATTTCTTTAAATGTGAATCTGTTATTCTTAACAGGTATGTAATTCTGGGCTCTCTTTGATTTTACATTTTCTTTCATGGATTCTTTTGCATTCATCGTAATATTCTCCCCCCTCCCGTCTCTATTTCTATTTATAATATAAATATTTAGATTTCTTATAATGTGAATGTGTTATTCTTAACAGGTATGCAATTGTGGGTTCTTTTTTATTTTACGTTTTCTTTCATGGGTTCTTTTGCATTCATCATAATATTTTCCCTAAATATTTTGATTTCTTGGAACGTTAATTTGTTATTCTTAACAGGTATGCAATTCTGGAATATCTTTGATTTTACATTTTCTTTCATGGGTTCTACTTTCAACAATCTACTATATTTGGTCTCTTCACTGCCCGTGATGTTTGGCTGGCATTGAAGAACACTTTCAGTCACCACTCTAAGGTATGCAATTCTGGGATATCTTTTATTTTACATTTTCTTTCATGGGTTCTTCTGCTTTCAACAATCTGTTATATTTGTTCTCTCCACTGCCCGCGATGTTTGGCTGGCATTGAAGAACACTTTCAGTCACCATTCAAAGGCTTGAGAATTAAGACTCAAAGACGATTTACAGACAATGAAACTTGGCACCAAACCTGTTGCCGAGTATGCCCGTGTCTTCAAAACCCTATGTGATCAGCTCCATGCCATTAGAAGACCCGTTGCAAAGTGCACTAGTTCCTTCATGGATTGGGCATTGATTTCTCAAATTTCTCCACTGCCCAGATGACTCTCACCTCTTTTCCCTGTTTTGCAAACTTAATCTCCAAAGCAGAAAGCTTTAAGTTGTTCCAGCGCTCTCTTGAATCCTTTAATGCCTCCATTATGGCTTTCACAACCACTAATCATGGTCGCAGCACTACCTATGGCACTCCCTCTACTTCTCGCAACAGCCAGTGGGCCTGATTCCCTTCCCAAAACAACAATCTCTTCAATCGAGGATGAACCCATCCTGGCTAGGGTTGTTGACCATCTCGTTGCTAAATCTGCCGCATGGAGGGCCATTATGTTGATCTCTACAACCAGCTATCTACTCAGCCAAACCCATATGCTCATCTTGCCAAGGCTTTCAATGCTTCTTGTTCCCTTGCTGGGGAATTTGAACCTGAGACTTTTGACTGGTATTTAGACACTGGAGCTTCGGCTCATATGACCTCCAATTTATAAAATTTGGATCAGTCCAAAAATTATACGGGTAAGGATTCTGTGATCGTAGGTCATATGACCTTCGTCATTTTTATTAATGATTATTCCCGATTCACTTGGCTTTATCCTTTGAAATTTAAATCTGATTTCTTTGATATTTTTCTTCAATTCCAAAAATTTGTAGAAAATCAACATTCCACTCGCATCAAAGTTTTTCAAAGTGATGTCGGTGCCGAATTTTAGCACTTACTTCAAAACTCACTAACACACTTCTGGCATTCATCATCAACTCTCTTGTGCATATACACTTGCCTAAAATGGTCATGCTGAGAGAAAGCATAGACATGTAACTAAAACTAGATTGACTCTTCTCTTCCACTCTCACCTTTCTTCTTGTTTCCGGGTTGACGCATTCAACAATGTAGCTTATATCATCAACTGGTTGCCCACTCCACTTCATGGAGCTAAGTCCCCTTTTGAACTCCTCTACAGACACTCTCCATATTACGAGAATTTCCATCCTTTAGTTGTCGTGTTTATCCTTGCTTACATGATTATATGCCTAACAAGCTCTCTCCCCGCAACATTCCTTGTATTTTTATAGATTATAATCCCTCTCATAAGGATTTCGCTGTCGTGATCCCACCACCTCTAGACTATATATCACTCACCATTCTCAATATGATGAAACTCATTTTCCTACTATCCTTATCTCTTAGGCCCAACCTCTTTCCTCTCTTTATATTTCAAATTTTATGGAACCAAGTCTTTCCCATGCATATTCACCTCCTATTTCCCCACACATTCCTCGATCCAACCCTTCTCCATGTAATATTTGTTCTGCCCTTGTGGATAAGTATGTGCAGGTTGATAATTCTATTGCAAGATCTTTTCTACCATCCACCGCTTCTTGTCTGCCTTCTACTGAGCCTGTTGTTGCATCCTCTTCTTTCTTGAGCTCTCATCCTATGATCACATTAGCTAAAGCTAGCATCTTCAAGACTCATCATCCCGTAAATCTTGGTGTCTTAGGCTCCTCTGGGCTCATTTATGCTTTTCTTACATCTATTGAACCTAAGGGCTTCAAATCTGCTACCAAGAATCCTGTTTGGCTTGCCACCATGGATGAAGAAATTCAGGCTTTACAATAAAATGGTACTTGGACTTTGGTTCCTCACCCTCCCAATACCAACATTGTGGGCTCTAAATGGGTGTTTCACACCAAATATTTGCCGGATGGATCCATCGAGCGCCTTAAAGCTCGTCTTGTGGCTAAAGGCTATACCCAAGTACCTGGCCTGGACTATACTGACACTTTAAGTCCAATTGTCAAAGTAATACTATTGTCTGTGTTGTACTCTCTCTTGTTGTCACCTGTTCGTCAACTTGGTGTCAAGAATGTTTTTCTCACTATTACTGAACATGTCTATATGGAACAACTGCTCAAGTATATTGATCCTCGCTTTCCCAGTCATGTTTGTTAGTTAAAGAAAGCCCTATACAGTTTAAAGCAAGCCCTTTGTGCCTGGTTTCAACGTTTCAGCTATTTTCTCCTCACACTAGGTTTCTCTTGCAGTCATGCTGACACCTTTCTTTTTGTCTTTCATCAACAGTCTAATCTCATTTATTTGCTTCTTTATGTTGATGACATCATTGTTACTGGAAACAACTCTTCTCTCTTGGACAGTTTTGCTCGCAAGCTTCACTCTGAGTTTGCTACCAAAGATTTGGGCTCCCTCGGTTATTTTTTTGGTCTAGAATCCTCACTCACTCCAGATGGTCTATTTCTCAGTTAGCTAAAATATGCTCGAGATATTCTTACTTGTGCTCAATTGCTCGACAACAAACCTATTCACACTCCAATGATTGTTTCTCAGCACCTAACTGTAGATGGTTGTCCATTCTTTGATCGTACTCTCTATCGGTCTCTTGTTGGCATTCTTCAGTACTTGAGCATCACATGTCCAGATATTGCCCTTGTTGTCAATTATGTTAGCCAATTTTTGCACGCCCCTACTACCGATCATTTTCTTGCTATCAAGTGTATTCTTTGTTATGTTAAAGGCACGATCCACTTTGGACTTACACTTCGCCTATCCATTACTCCTGGTGCACTAGTCGCTTATTCAAATGCTGATTGGGTTGGTTGCCCTGATACTCGTCGTTCCACATCTAGTTATTCCATTTATCTTGGTAACAATCTCGTCAACCTATTATTTCCCGTTCTAGCTGTGAATCTGAGTATCGTGCCCTTGCCATGACTGCTGCTGAACTTCTTTAGATTACGCATCTTCTGCATGACCTCAAAGTCCCCATCCCTCAGCAACCTCTGCTCTTATGTGAAAACAAAAGTGCTATATTCTTAAGCTCCAATCTTGTTTCCCACAAACGAGCCAAGCATGTTGAACTAGACTATCATTTTCTTCAGGAACTTCTTGTTGCTGGCAAACTTTGTACCCGGTATGTGCTCTCTCACCTTCAGGTTGCTAGCATCTTCACCAAAAGTGTTTCTCGGTCACTTTTTGAATTTTTTTAATCCAAGCTACACGTCTATTACAATCCGACGCTAAACTTGCGGGGGGGTGTTGAGAATCCACAACCTTAATCATGGTTACCATCAACCTTAATCATGGTTACCATATATACACTATTTGATCCTTGATTGCATGCCATTCATTTCATAACTGATGTAAATTGATTTGTAATCAATTGTTTTATTCTGTAATTAATTTCGTTACCTTGTAAATGAATATAAATAAAGAACACTCACTATTCTTTTGTAGTGTGGTGATTTGAACAAAATACTCTCAGCCACCAGGGATGGCTCCTCACTTTACCCCATACAAGATCACCAACACTCAATCCTGCTTCTTTGGAATCCATTTTTGCATTCCCATCTGCACCCATGTAAGGCTCCAAATCCGCAAGAAGATTTAAGTCAAAGGCTTCGAGGTTCTCATTTTCCTGCAAAACCCTTTCATCAAAAGCAGTAGCATCCTCATTTTGACCCTCAGATTTCTTAGCTTGTTCATCATTGATTTCCATGGTCTGATTCTTGACACCTTCAGAACTAACCTTTGGTGAAACATTTCCAGGTTTTTTGTGAGGCAGTAAGTCATTCACAGTCATATTTCTTGCAGTCTGGGTTTGAAAGCAGGAATATCTAATATCTAATGATTCATGTGACGAGGACATGAGCCAGTATGTAACATTAATCCAGTGGTTATAACATCAGAACTCATATTTTATTACACAGATATATTCTATGGATGTTTGTCTTCATTTTCCCTTTTGTGGGCTTCAACCTAAAAAACATTCTTAGTATACAGTCAATACAGAGTGGTTAAACTGAATCTGGGTCTTAATAATCGCCAGGGTCTAACCTCCACTCACTGCCATAATAAGAATTGGGCAAACCCAGCCAAAACTTGAAAGCCTCAGCTGCTCTCTTCCTTTCTCTTCTCCTATCCTGCCTGGCCTGTGACGCATGCTTACTAGAAAACATCCTTGAATGCATCTCTACATAGATCTTCTTATACTTGGTCTTGTCAGGCGGTATCCCATTTTCTTCCATGCAAGCCACAATTTCCAAGGCCTTCTGGAAGAAAGCAGCTCTCACACAGATATCAGCCAGTGTTGCCAGCAGCTCTTCGTCGGGTTTCAATGGCAGGGAGGAAGAATCGGAATCAGAACCGGAACTCCCCCCTTCTCCTTTCACCTCCCACCTTTCTTTCACTTCTTTCCAGAGCAGAAGCGCCTCTCCTGGTTTTCTTGCCAATGATATACCATTTGCAAGACTGCCATAAGTCGCCACATCAGGATGGAAACCATTCTCTTTCATTCTCTGGATTACTTTCTTCGCTTCCTCGACCAATCCCAATCTACAATATCCTTCAACCAACATATTCCAAGCAATCAAATCAGCTTTCACTGTGGGTCTTTCAACATCTCATCGAAAACCTTGTTAGCCAACTTTGGTTGACCTGACAAAGCAAAAGCTTTCATCAAAGTAGTGTAGCTGATCTTGGTGGGCATGATTCCCTTTGTTCGCATCTCATTGAAGAAGGCAAGAGCCCCCTGCACTGTCATCAACCAGTATACAGCCATCAATCAAAGTATTATATGAAACCACATCAGGCTCAATATTCACATCATCAGCCATCTCTTTAAGCAGCTCCTTCGCGTTATCTATCTGTAGCTGCTGGCAATAACCTTTGAGCAGAATATTATAAGTAAACCTATTTGCTGGCACACCGATTCTAGTCATCTCAGCAAGCACTTGACGAGCAGGATCCATGGAACCTGCCTTAACAAGAGCAGAAATAACGGTTGTATATGTAATGTGATCAGGTTGGCCTTTGCTATCGTCCTGGCACCTCATTGCTTCCAGCATTCTTACAGTATCTGTCACACGACCTTGCTTCATATAACCCTTCATCAAAGTGGTGTATATTCTCGAATCAGGAGCGAACACTTTCGGCAACAATGGTGGCTCCCTATTACTACCTTGAACCAAATTTGGAAGCAACTTCTCAAACACACTTACCCCAATTTGATTCGAATTCAAAATCTCGTTCTCCTCATCTTCATTAAAATCCTCCAAATTCGCCTCCCTGAGTATCTTACACAAATCTCTCCTTCCTTCTCTCATTGCTTGAACCATTCTCTCTACGGTTTCCAAATCACCAAACCCAACATACGCCGCGACAAGCGAATGCAATGTAGTCATACACAAGGGAATCCCTTTCTCAATCACCCTCTCTAAAACAAACACAAGCAAATCTTTCCTATTACACCTCGCACATAATTTAATCATAATATTATAAGTCAATATATCAGGCTCTAAACCAAATTCAGGCATTTCCTCAAACAGCTTCAAAAACATTTTACCATCTCCCAAATTAGCACAAGCATTGAGCACATTATTAAAAGCCGCAGTGTCAGGTCTTGAGTCAGCCACCATTGTCACGTCAGAGAACCGACGCACACGGCGAGTAATTGTGTCAAAAAGCTTAAGGGCTAGTGTGGGGCCACCATCCGGGGCTGAAGCGAGGCGGCTGAGGACGGCAGACCAGGCCTTGACATGGGGGAGGTAGCCAGAGCGGAGCATGGAGTTGATAAGGGAGAAAGCGTAAGAGAGTTGTCCGGATTTGGTAGCGGAGACAGCAAGAAGACCAAGGGAATTGGCATCGAGTCGGTGGAGTTGGCGTTCAAGGCGGAGGCGCGTGAGGATGGACTGGGCGCGTCTGAGGCTGAGAGGGGTGTTTTGGTAGGAGAGCTGAGAGACTAGGCGGCTAAGGCAAGTGGGTGGTGGCAGGTGAGGTATTTGGGTGTATAGGATCCAAGCTTCTTCCGTTTTTCTTTGGCGAAGGAGTGATAAGAGGGTCTGGTCATTCTTGGTTGAGGTGGTACTGTCGGGGATGGAGGTGGCGAGAGATAGGCCTTTTGTGGTGGGGTTGATATGATTGGTGGCTGTTTGCAGTCGAAATTGGCCGGTGAGTTTGGAATTGGTGGAGAGTGGAGGAGAGGGACAACGGAGAGTGAGAGGGAAGGAGCTTGTGAGTGGAAAAGAAGAAGAAGAAGAAGAGCATGGAGAGGATGAGGGTAGAGGTAAGTTCATGGCTTGTGGTGTTCCATTTGAGAGAAGAGAGGGGAGGGATAACAGGAGAAGGAGATAGTTTCAGACATTGGGTTTGGGTGGAAGGAGGATGTACTACGTCGCTATATTACATCCTTAAGCAAGTTGTGTCTTCACTTTCAATCTATAATTACGACTACTACTTCTAACTAATATGATATAATTAGTGATTTCTTTATAAAATTTGAAGAGCTTAAATTGAATATGCATTTGAGAATGCGAAACACATCATATATGAATTTGATATGTTTCTTTTGTTGTTTTGAATTCACAAATATATTAAATTAATATTCTTATTTTTAAAAATTTATTTTTAATATAAATATATGAAAATAATTTAAAAAACATTATTTTTTTATTTTAAAATAAATAAAAAATTCAATTTTTTTCAACAAGGTTTTTGAAACGCAATGTCAAACAACACCTAAGTATTCTTAATAATTTATTTTTATCAATAAATAATCCTATAAATGTTCAATTAGTTTGAAAAGTGTAAATAACAACGGATAAATACATCACAAAAATGAGTTTGAGTTAATAAAAAAGAGGTTTCCATTAGGTGTACATACAAACTTAGAATTTATGTTAAATGTATTTAAATTTAACTTTATATAATATGAATTATACTTTTACTTGACTAGAACATAATTAGTCCTATACTAAGAATTGTTTAGGCTACTTTAGAAATAGTTATGCTAAATCATACCCATTTTTAGATATTAGATTGACATGTTATCAACTCATTCATTAAAAAAAAAAACACATGTCATACTTTGTTTATATTCTAATTGTTCAAGAGATGGTTAAAAAATTTACATGATATAATCATTAATTAGAGAGGTTCAATTGACTCAAAACAAGCATTTTGGCTTGTATAATCTCAAATTCCTTATGCTCCATTGTACGCAAATTACATGATACAATCTCAAATTAGAGAGGTTCAATTGTTTATGATCTTCCTTGGCCTTGAAGACTCTATATTTTGAGAACCTTGACAGCAAATGAGAGGGGTTTGATCCTAACCTTGACATTCTCATCAATGTAACCTTCATAAATAGTTGCAGACCTGAAGCCTATCATTATTTTGTTGAAATATTGTTAAGATTTTTAAGGTTTATTTGCAGAAGCCTCCTTTATACAGAAACAAAGCTACAAAAAAGAGGCATATAAACATATTTGTCAACACAACTCCGTACGAAAAATAAAACCTTTAGCAAAAAAAGAAAACCAAACAAAACCTTAGTGAATGACCCAAGAATGATTTGCTTGGTCGACTTGAAAATATTGGTTCGATCACGAACAAACCCAAAAATAAGATTTGACTCGAAAAACAAATAAAAAACATAAGTGTACACCGAAGTAGAATCAAAGTTAAAAAATAAAAGAACATAAAAATTCTCAAAAAAAACACACACCAAACATAAATAAAACAAAGAACACGATGAATGTTCTTTAATCAAACACTTATTACAAGCTACAAGTTCATGAATATGTGGAAACCATATTCTAGAAAACTGACCTAAACAAACAAAAAAAACAGACATAAAAGACCATTAAATTGATCATAAAAAAATAAAATAAAATAAAACAAACAAAAAACATCTCTACAACTTAACATTACTTAGAACATAACCAAATAGTTGTCATATAACATACTACCCATATTAATTAACAAAGAAAAAGGGGAAGGGGTGTGCTCAATAAACTCTACCCCCTCATCAAATATTAAAAGTTTACCTTGGACAAAATAGGGATGATGTACTAGCCTTTAGACTCCTGGTTGGTTTGTTAATGACTTATAGCTATTATTTAATCTCTAAGATAAAAAAAAAGATCCCTTCATTTATACCTTTTTTTTTTTTCTATTATAAGAACTCTAATGGTTGCTCTCTCTTTCTCCTCACTCTCATCTTCTTCTTTTTTCCTTTGTTTCCCCTTATGTTTGTGCCTTTTCTATCCCTTTTATAACCCTTCAAAGGCCGAGGGTTACCAAATCCACCTTCCCTTTTTTTAATTATATTTTAAAACTAGTATGTATAGGATTTCTTCTCCTGTTCTATTAGGATTTTTTTTTTTTTTGTCATTTTCCTTCATTTTTCCTTGTTTGTAAGCCTAACAAACTTTGAGAGCTTATGAAATCGTTGGTAGACAAGGATTAATATTGGCTAAAAATGACTAACTAAGGGTGCCTCTTCCTCAATTTAATCATGATAGACGAGATATTATTATGACCAATCAAGTTACGAGAGTTGTAGAGGAGATTTTTTTCTTATACTAAGATCAATCCTCACATAATTTGAAGACATGTAGCTCATTTTATATTGATTCAAAGTTGGCCAAAAACTGTAAGAAAACAGGGATCAATGGAAAGCCAACTCGAGACAAGAAGTTGAGGGCTTCCACGTGGAAGAGGAAGAACAAACATCGAGTGAGGGTAACACCACCATGAAGAAGGAAACTCCTATGTCAATAAGTGGTGTTGGAGCCTAAAACGTGATTAGAGCTTCTTCTTCTTTTTTGTCTGAAAGTAGCTACTCATTCAGTCAAAAAGGATATCAAGTCCCTTAAATGATGTCATTTTGGTTACACCCTATAAATTAGGGTTATTCTAAGTTATGATTTGGCCAATATGAAATCGAGTCATTGTCATTGGGATTTCATTACTCGTACCCTCAATTGACCTTTGAACTTTTAATCTATAAAATCATATCCCTTGAAAAAATTTAAATTTTCTTTTTTTATCTGAGTGACTTTTTTACAATGGTTATTGGTTCTCGATTTGTTGAATATGACCCCTAATAAAATGTTGAACTTTTAATTTCATTCAAATCAATCTTAGTCTTACTCAATTTGGCCCCTAACATCGTGTTTGTTTTAAAGGTTCGTCCCTAGTCTTGAAAACCATCAATTTTGATCATTCAATAACCATTAAGCTTTTAATTTCTTTCAATTAAAGCCCTGATTATATCATTTGGTTTTTTTAATATTTCAATTAAGTCCCTCTTGTCATAGCAAACTAATATAGTCATCTTTTTTGACATTTTACGGTTTAAAGGTTGTCTTTTAATATACAAATTTTGGTATTATAATAATGTTAGTGCATTATTATTGATGACACATGATGCAATGCTAATAAATTATGGTAATATTAAATAATAGCCGATGGGCAATGTCATTTTGTGCAACATCATACTTGTAATACTACACCATATTTTTTAAAGAGTACCTGCATAGGAAACTCCATTACTATATGAGATTTGTCATCACACATGAAAAAGAAAAAGCTTAAGGTAACACTATAAAGTTGACGAGAAGTAAGAGAAAAGACATGAAGAAACTAAAATCAAATAATTGGTCTACAATATGAGTGTTCCTACCCCAAACCAAAAGTAAACTAAAAAGAGAGGAAACTATAAAGAATAAGTGAGAGAAACAAATCAAAGCATTTGGTGATGACTAAAAAAGGAAATTATAGACCATAATACATAAGTAAGCAATGAAAAGGTATAAAAAAGTTTACAAGCAGAAACAACGCTCACTAAATAATAAAGAATGATAGCCCACTTGCAAATCCAAGCTAGAAAAAGCTAAGTAAGGGATGAGAAGCTCTACAAGGAATTACAAACCTATATATATATAAAGGATGTGTATGAGAAATCAAGGTCAAAATACAATGAGCAAAAATCAAAAGACCCACACAAAGAAAATCAAAACTGAATGGGTAATAATAAAAAGTCAAAAGCAAAACAAAACTTAGGGAAAAAACACATAACCATATAAAAATAACCTAAAACCAGACACCCCCTTCCCAAGGAAATGAAAGTGTTATATTATACCCCTGAACAATATGGAAGTTTGAAAGAAAGTAATGAACAAACTTAATGAGCTAAACAAGAAGAAAAAAACCTATTAAAGGCATTATGAAATGATAATAAAATTAAACAAACTTAATAAAAAGATAGAAAAAGAGGCAAACTTGGTTATATTAAAAAAATAAGAAATTGAGCAAAAAAATATAAGTGAAATGGTAAGAATGGCTAATCCTAAACCAAAACATGACAACTAATGCCAACCAAAATACTTCACTCCTTTTTATATTAGAGAAAGACCTAAGCATAAATATATTATGTATTGAATGCATAATGATAATGTTGCATCAAACCTATAAAAAAGCAACCCCTTTTTATTATGAAAAGCCTACTTAAAATCCTATTTATGTAAATCCAATTATGATCATTATACGATTGCCTGCCAAACAAAAGATGATTCTTTTTTTTTGTACCAAGATTGAGTGGATTAAAGAAAGGGAAGTACAAAAAGGGCCTGACCAGCCGGTTACAATAATTCCGGCCTGGAACAGGAAAGCGAAACATCGCTAAAACAAAGCAAAGCTACAATCCCTTACAAAGCAAAGGAAAAGAATTCAGGGCCTGCTCGGCGCAGACACAAGAAGCTCAGCCCGCATACTGGGCTATGAAAAAACAGGCCTAGGCCCAACAGACTTCAAACCTTAGCAGACAGATCGGACAAGCGTCTATATGCCCCAAATTCGTTTCTGAGAGGGGGGAAGGCCCGCGAAGGTGGTCCCCTGTCCGAGAAGACTTCGGATAAACTGGAAGATGTCCTCCGCCACGGTTGCTGCCGATGAATGATGCTCCTGGAAGCTCCTCCTATTCCTCTTGTACCAAACATGGTACACTGTGGTAGAGAGGATAAGCTTAGGGATGATAAACTTGCAATTTTTCTTATTGCTGTAACGCCTAGCAGTCCATTGAATGAGATGTTGCCACTGGAGACGAGGCCAACAAATCCCACTCCTGCTGGTTATGTTCCCCCACACTGAAGCCGAGAAGCGACATTGGAAGAAAAGATGATCATGGCTCTCGCCAGATTCCCCACATAAGCAACAAATAACGCTCTCAACAACTCCTGAACAATATGGAAGTTTGAAAGAAAGTAATGAACAAACTTAATGAGCTAAACAAGAAGAAAAAAACCTATTAAAGGCATTATGAAATGATAATAAAACTAAACAAACTTAATAAAAAGATAGAAAAAGAGGCAAACTTGGTTATATTAAAAAAATAAGAAATTGAGCAAAAAAATATAAGTGAAATGGTAAGAATGGCTAATCCTAAACCAAAACATGACAACTAATGCCAACCAAAATACTTCACTCCTTTTTATATTAGAGAAAGACCTAAGCATAAATATATTATGTATTGAATGCATAATGATAATGTTGCATCAAACCTATAAAAAAGCAACCCCTTTTTATTATGAAAAGCCTACTTAAAATCCTATTTATGTAAATCCAATTATGATCATTATACGATTGCCTGCCAAACAAAAGATGATTCTTTTTTGTACAATTTATTTTTGTTTTGTCATTTATTTTATTTTTTTCCTTACTCTTTTATTATAATTTTGAGTTTTTTTATTCTTCGAGGTTAATGCTTTTTTATTATTTATGCTATAATAGTAAGAATTATTTTTAAAATTTTCTCTTATGTTGGATTGCAATTTGTTTTATTTTATCCTTAAATCTTAATTTGTGTTACTGATAATTTAAAAATTAATTTTCTCTTTTATTATTTATTGCTGCTTTTTTGTTAAATGTTTTTTGTAAGACATTGAAAATAATGATAATGATTATTTATAAGTTTTATTTCTTATAAATATATGAGGCTAAGTATATATTTTTATATTTGTTTAATATGAACTCCTTAATATATATATATATATATATATATAAACAAAAATGACCTATTTTTTTTCTTAAAATAAAATAATAATTTACTACTAGTGTTCTAAAATACTTTTAATATAATAATATGACAAATAAATATTATAAAATCAAGAAAAATAATATTTTAAAAAAATTATGGTGTCATCAATAGTATGTTCAATAATAATTATGTATATAATATTTATAGTGATAGCTATAAGAATTGTGACAAAAATTCATTAGTCAGTAATTAATATTTTTTTAACAAAATTATTGATTCATCGATAGTATGCCCAATAATAATTAAAATATTAATTATGTATATAATATTTATAATGACAACTATAAGAATTGTGATAAAAATTCACTGATCAGTTTTTTTTTGTGGAAAATAACTTCTGTGTTTTTTTTTATGTATGATATTTCAGCTCTCATATTACGTTAAAAAATATGAAACCACACATTGACAAGACATGTAGAAAAAATATACCAAATTATCTACAATAATAAAATCCAAATTGCCCTACGTTTCGCCACAGCCAGCACTAAATTTTTGAACATGTAATAAAATTGTTCATGGTCCTAATTTTTTTTTAAAAAATACTATATATCTGAGTTAAATAATCAACTTAAAAATTTGAATAACCAATTACAACACGCACAAAAACAATTAGTTTCCTACATTGAAAAAAAATAGTAATTTCTAATAGATTTTATCAA
Organism: Salix udensis; assembly: GCA_029204005.1. NCBI lineage: Eukaryota > Viridiplantae > Streptophyta > Magnoliopsida > Malpighiales > Salicaceae > Salix > Salix udensis. Next base: position 24,046,083 of record CM055034.1, read on the forward strand.
AAGAGTTTTAGTAGCAACAACATTCAATCACTTTTAGGCGGAAAAAAAAACATCGTTTCTAATTTATCAATTATAATTTTACTAATTAAATATTAAAATAATTAATTACAACATGCATAAAATTAATTATTTTTTTATATAAATAAAAAAAACCCAACATATCACACAGGCAAATTCGCTCGTGAAAAGCTAAGCTACAACGGAATGGCAACTTTTTTATTTTACGTTTCATCCGAGAGAAAGAAAACCATAATCAACATTTTATGGGGTTTTGTTTTTACTATTCTAACACAATTTGGTAAAAGTTTTTGGGAGAATGACACAAATTAAAAAAGTATTTGAAAAATAATATTGTGTTTTAAATATTGATTTTGTATACAGAAGCTATTGAAAATGATGATTGTTTAATGAGAAACTAAAATACATGTCCCATGCAAATAATTTAGTACGTGTAAAAGTTAACCCAAAATCTTAAGAAGATCCAATGACCACGAAAATAGATTTAAGATGTAATGGCGAAGAAAAGATGATGTGGTGGGAGATAGAAATTAAAAAAGAAAAGGAAGGGAAAGAAAGAATAGGTTATTGGAGGCACACAATAGCTTTGTTTTCGACATACCTCGTACTGTAAGAAGGACTTTGATGAGATAATTTTAAACAACTTGAAGGACCACTAAATGAATTGTAATTAACAATAAATTAACCTTAAACAAATCTCATTTGCCATTGTGTACACCATCAATATTAAAAAATACAGTCGTGTTCAAACTATATTATTTTTCAATTGCTTTTTTAACATGTCATTTTCTAGCAAACTTTGTCATTTTCAACAACAACAAACAAAAAAAAAAAAACAGTTTCTTGTTTGAAGGTGTCATTTGACTGGGGTGTTGTTTTCATTTGTTATTACTAGCTAGACCACCATGCTGTGGAATTGGTTTCTCTAGCAAGGTATTACTGTATATTTTTAGAGATTTTTTAATAATTGTTAAAATAAACATGACAACTGTGATCTTGCATGTTAATTTATGTAAACGATGGACATCAACATGTGGTCCATGATAGTGATTGTCAGGATGATATCCAGAACAAGCAAAAATGTTAAAATTATAAACATTATTATTTTATTATATTTCTAAATAAAAATTACTTTTAATAATCTTCATTATAATCTCACACCTGCTAGTGTTTTCGGTGTTTGTTTGTGTAATCCAACCATGTTTTTGAATCTTTTAAATTTTTGTTTCAAATTAATCTTTTTATATATTTTAAAATCATTTTGATGTCAATGTTAAAAATATTTAAAAAAAAATAACTTATATCATATTTAAATACTGCATTAAATCTAGTGCATAGTATAACTCTTGCATTAAATTAAATCGAATATCACATTAAGTCTAGAGAATAGCATGACAACTCTTGCATCGAATATCACATCAATTGAAACACACTAAATATTAATTAACAATTGACTGTTTAGATTATAATAAATGTTATTTTTAAAAAAATATTTTTAGTTGGAAATACATTAAAATAACACTTCATTATTATTATTTAAAATTTATTATTAACATTCACATATTAAAACAATTCAAAAACTAAAATAACAAAAAAAAATAATTTAAAAACACAATTTAACTGCAATCTCATATACCCCGAAACCTCCTATGTTTGCCCCTACGCCCACATTGTCTAAACATTGAAAGTGTGGTGTAAACAGAAGTTTCCTGGTTAGTAAGCATCTCCTCGTGTAAGAAAATTATAGCTGCAAAGGATATATATATATATATATATAAACTGAAAAAGTATCTGGCCAAAGTTAAAAGTCGCACCAGATAAAATCTAGAAGTTAATTCGAGTTCATTCATCCTTACATTTTCTTTTCTTTCTAACTTTTGGTAAAAGTAAAGAAATTGGAAACATTTCAGTTTTCTGAAGATCAGGCCTTCATTCACCCTTTAAACCAAGTATAGCATTAAAATGGTATGAAGGAATAAAAATCACTGCACCGATTAAATGATGCCCCTGTTTTAAATATAAGAGCAGCGTAGCATACCCTTGCCAAAGTACCCAGTCTAAAAAATCAAGACACAAATTACCAACATTTACAATGCTTCAAAAGTCATTCTACTTCGACAGATACCCAGATTATACAAATCTTACCAGAAACAACAAAGGATACAAGTTAATAAAAACCACTCAAGCTGTCAGTGCTTACACCATATCGATGTTTTATGTTTTGAAACACTATTTGTTCTAGGAACTGGATGGGAAATTAAATACCTTCTAAATGACAATATTCATTGTAAAAGAGTACATATCTACTCATTGCTTTGCATAGGGACCATCAGGTGCTGAGCCTGCAAACATTTAGAGAAGTCCATAAATAAAAAAAATACTAGACTATGAAATGAAAAGGGGAATTTGTTATGTAGCAACAACTCTTTTAGTTTCAGCAGCCAAATCACTCTAGGATTTATATGGAGATGCAACCAGCCATGAATGCTAAAAAAGGGACAGGATATAAAGTTCAAGGAGTTTACTATCAAAATAATTCAGAGAGGACATTTGAAGGAAAAGATGAAGAGTAACAGTTCAAACAGTGAATCCTGGCTAATAACAAAACCAAATCCGAAGCACCCACCCCCCATCCCATGCTCTGCACATGACAGAAGTTCCAGAGTATTGTGGGATTTTGAACACATTCAAACAAAAATTAGGGCTGGGCGTGCATATCAAGTTCAGAATCTCTTCTTCACATACTTGTCAATGAACAGGAACAAATTGGAAAGTCTGAAATTCCAGTTCCTCTTGTTCACATAATATTTCAGTACACTTTAACTTGAACAGGAAAGATTTAAGATGAAATAAGCCCATCTCTCATCATGTCTCAAACAATTAAAACCACAATGGCTAATTGAAAACCATTTAATCTCTAGTAACTAGCCTCTAGAGCTGCATAGTTGCACTAACTACAGATCACACTCAACCACCCAGAACCCAATAGGGGTCAATATGTATCTTGGGACTTGTATGGAGTTGATCAGAGCACAGCCTAATCCATCCTATTGTTTGGATTGCAATAGATTTGAGTTTTAGTTACTTTACCAGAACACTGTAGAAAAAACTAGAGGGGACGGCGACGCATCGCATGGTATAGGGTGTTGATGGAAATTGAAAGTTGATGATTTGAACAGTATATTGGTGATGGTAGTTTTTCGTTTAGCAGACAAAAAAAAGGCAGAAAAGGTAATGGTGGCACAGAAAACTTCAAGGTAGCAATGGCGATGGCATTAGATGGAGATACTAGTGTCAGCAGCAATGAGCAGAAGGCAGAAAACACACTGGTGGCATGGTATGGTAGCGTCATATATAACAGAATAAGGAAGCCAGGTGGGATAGGGCGCTTACTTGAGAATTTGAATTTCCATAACTAACACCTTGTGAGAAAGAATCTTGATGAGAAATCTGGAGAATTTATATTCCAAATATCCAAGATAAGATGATTATAGGATTGCTAAAAGTTTAGTACTATAAAATAAAGACAATGAGGTACGTCGATTGACTAAAAATAAGAAATAGCAGTAGCTCAGCAACATAAAGCTCCATTTCACCTGCGCATTTGGACCATGGTGAACGTCCCTTTTAGCAGATGTCTCTCCAGCCTTCGCAGATCCCTTGGTATCACCCTATCAAACACCGTATCTCATTATATATCCTAACATTCAAAAAACTAGTGCAAGAAAATATCAAAAGCACATATTAATTGGCATACCTCCATCTGCATCATTCATTCAATCCCCATGCACATAATAACAAAACACATCAGTCAATCATCATTTGCTCAAATCGCAACAAAATCTCTATCTCGCATGCTAAAGGAACATTACAAAACCGCATAAAAAATTAAATTCCCAAATCCCATTCCATATCCATTTCTTATAACTTAAACCATCAGCTAAAATCTAGCATTACATCAGGTAAAAAAAAAAGCAATAAATCATCACCTCTCTGTATCGGGACAGGTAAATCTTAAGAGGATCAATATAATCCTCAAACCCTAACGTAGCCATAGCCCAAAGCAAATCATCACCATTAATTGTCTTCCTCTTTTCTCGCTGACACTTATCACTTGCTCTACACCAAACAAAACCCCTCAAAGTCAGCAATTCAACCACAAATCAAACCAAAGAATTAAACAAATTAAATTAAATAACACCACTTACTCGCTAGTGATAAAGCTAATAAACTCAGAAACACATTCTTGAACAGTCTCTTTAGCATCCTTAGCAATCTTTCCATTAGCAGGAAGCGCTTTCTTCATAATCCTACTGATATTCGCGATCGGTAAGAACCTGTCTTGTTCACGAACATTAGAATTAGAGCGAGGACTTTGGTCTCCGCTCTCATGGCTTCCTCCTCCTGGACTCGCCGGTGCCTCCGCCGCCATATCGAAAAACCCTAACTCACCATCAATAATCATAATTGATTAATCAAAACGTCAATCAGAGGAAGAGAATTTAGAACGAGAGAGAGAGGCTTGTTTTTTTTCCTGTGGGTTTGTTACCTGTTAAAAGAAATAAATAAATAAAAAAGGCGCGAGAGAAGGGGATGGGAAGGGATAATTGGATCGGACGCTGGAGAAGCGAGGAGAAAGGAGACGACTGAGATGAGAGAATGAGGTTTATCAACACCGTTGGTTTTTCCTTTCTTTTCTTTCTCTCTCTCTCTCTCTTTCTGGTTGTTTTAGTTTTTATTTATTTATTTGTTTGTTTCTGCGATTTGTTTCTGTTTCGAGATAAGGTTCGTCGAGATCTTATTAGACCACGTGCTATCGTAAGCTTTCAGTTTATTTTGCGCTTCCATTCATTTCACGACGTCGTTTTATTCACTCCCCGCCTACTCGTTCGGTAACGTGTCAAACTCAAGGGACAGCTGGAGCTAGGTCTTCCTGACATGAGAGCTTACCACGAAAAAGACATATTTGTCCCTCAACTATTACATCATTCTCAACTTAGATCTCTTAACAATGACTATTTTCAATTATTAGATATTTTGTCCATCAAAACAACCCCATTGCCCCCACCATTAAAGTTTGTTACAAAAGGACACAAATTGACCCTTCTTTTTTATTTTAAATACAAAAATCTAAAAAAAAAGATAATTTACAGCATTATGTCTTATACTTGTTATAAAGCTATAATATTTTGAAAAAAAACTATAATTTATAGTTTGAAACAAATATGAAAATGAAGATATATTTGAAAATTAATTATGAGTAGTATAAGAAAGAAAATATTCTAAATCCATAAAAAAAAATATAATTCACAATAAAAAGAAAATTATAAAATATAAATAGTTATGTGTCATATGTGAAAATAATGGAATCCAAATCTTTTTAAGTCTATAAAAAATGCAATTTGAGTTATTCAATGTATAATTAACAATATCTTGTAAATTAAATGAGAATCAATTATTTGTTATGTTTATTGTTGGTTTTTAAGATGTTAGTCACCAGGTTTCACCTAAAATAATTTGACAAAACTTATGATTTGGTTAAGGTTTAATAAATCATTGCAAATTTCACATCCTAAAATAAACCTACTTACATACAAAAAAAAAACACGTGTCAAACATAAAAAGAACAATAATTTTTCATGATAAATTAAGGGAAGAAAGCTAAGATTTATTGAGGTTAGTGGAATTAAACATGTTGAAAGAGTTTTTATTGACTAGGATGATTAACAATATAGTCAAATAGGTGATCAAGAGTCATAATCAACCAAGAGAAAGCAATCCATCACTTACTGACACCAAATTTATTTTACAATTTACATAAGTATCAACACAGGATAGGTTTAGTTTGTATTAGAATTCATTAAATTACCCTTATCTGACACCAAATTTATAAAGAATTAAAGTTGCATATATAAATAAGATTCAAACTTTATACCAATATATAAAAGGCCATATAACTATTATAATTGATACTTAGTCTCATGCATGTAAAAGTTTATCCATTCAATTTATCTTTCTTGTTTTAATTTACTTTTTTTTTCTTTTGCAACTTTTTTTTTTCTTTACTTTTTTTTTATAATTGATTTTCTTTTATTATTTTCTTCCATACATGATAGAGAGAACAAATAACCTTTTAAAGTTCATTTTATTTTATAAGGCTACTATTTAACTCTGCTAAAAATTAAGTTTCGAATTATAATTGCTCCTCATTAGAAGAAAAAATGAACAATAAGGAGTGTAATAGATCCAGAAGTATATGAACTAGGCAAAAAAATGTCTCTTTCTTAACAAAGAGCTCTCATAATTGATTATACATTCCAACTTATTTATATAATTCTTCAATAAAAAAATATATCAACTTTCATAGTATAGCATTCCTTAAATTAACTTAACAAATGCTTTAACAAACCTACATTCACAGTTTAAGCACCAAATCAATTTTGAGTGTTGTATTCTTTTACTAATCCAATTTCAAGATTATAATTGTCATTTGATGAATCCATGTAAAGATTATCACTTAAGGATTTTGTTTTTCAAGATTCTTTTTACCCCCACTTGAAGGTATGCACTCTTTTAGACTTTTTCTTTGAGACAACATCTCATTAATTCAAAGAGTTTTTTTCAAACTCTCAAATGTTTACAAATATAATTTTAATACTAAAGGAACATAATTTATTTCCTAAACCTCTTTCTATAATAATCAACCTATTTGAAAAAAAAAACTTTCTGAATGTAATCACACTGTAAGAAGTTGGATCATTTTCCCTTTTATTGCACAATTAAACTTCTCTTTAGAGTTTTGTAGGTGTTATTTCTCTTTAATCTCCAAGAAACAATCCAAAAAGGTTGTAAAATTTATGGGATTTTGTCAAGATCATATAGTATTTTTGGGTCTATAATTTATTACTCTAGTTTTTTTTTAAATGGTAGATGTGTGTGTGTGTGTGTGTGTGTGTATTATTGAGCAACTGATCGATCGGTTGAAACCTACATCTCCTAAAATTCTTTTTTATCTTTTCTTTGTACTTGAAATATACCATTTTTTCATGTAAGAATCAAGTTACAAAAACTAAAATAGTCAAGGGGTCAAAATCTAGAATTTAGACATTAGCCTCATTACTGGAACTCTAGTTCAATTGGTTAACTAGTTCATAAAAAAACTATAATTTCCTGAGTTTTATCTTTCACAAGTGTTTCTATGAGTTACAATACACTATGTTATCCAACTTTTAAACCAAGAAATAGACTCCAAACCAATTCCAAAAAAGTTATTATTCATCTAGTATCCATCCTCTCTTTTTTTTCTTCAACCAGTTGGTTGGTTTAACTAGTAATGACAAATTGATAAACTAATTAGTCAACGTAGACCAACAATAAAATTTTACAACATGACAAATATTAAATGCCAATAGGATTGATTCTCATCACTTAAACATATCTAACTAATTTTTAATGATGTATACGCACAAAAATAAGATCTCTAATATTTTCAGCATGAATAAAGCCTAAATTTCTCATATTTTTGCAAAAGTGATCTTTACTTTAAGGCTTTGTAAAAAAAATTGTTAGTTGGTATTTTGTGCCCACAGACTCAAGTATAATGTCTTATTTATTCATGTAATCTCTTAAGAAGTGATATGTCACTTATTTTTTTTTTATACATATGTTGTATGGGATTCTCAGACAAATTTATTACATTGATATTGTCACACTTAATAGGTATATGATCAAATACAAGTCCATAATTTTCTAAAGTTTGTTTCATCCATAATATTTGAGCATAACAACTACTTGCCACTATATACTCTATTTGAGTTTTTGATAGGGTTATTTAGTGTTGTTTGTTTCTAACCCAAAATATTAGTAATGATATTAGAAAATGACAAGTTCCACTAGTATTTTCTCTATGAACTTCACACCCTAAAAGTAGCATATAAATAGCAAATTATACTCAACTTGTTTCCTTTTGGATATCATTAACCTAAATCAATTGTACTATACAAGTAATAAAAAAATGTATTTTACAATAGTCACATGAGATTCTTTAAGACATGCTTGAAAACATGCATATAGACAGACATAAAATATAATATCAAGTCTAATTGCAGTTAAGTAAGAAAATGAGTTAATCATACATTAATATTTGGTGATGTTTATGTTCTTATCATTTTCATCCATATCAAGCTTTATTAATGTGCTTGTAGGTGTGTTAGCTTCAAGAAATGATTTGAGATTTTAGTTTTTTTGGTGGCATGAAAGAGTTATTTACCATCTCTTATTGATTGCTTGTGTTTGCTTGGTTTTTGTCTATTCCTTCATTGTTGTCCTCCATGATGGTTTTGTCATTAAGACTTAAATATTGAAAACTTTCATTAATTTCATTTGAAATCATAAAAAAATATTTTGAGTTTTCTCAAAAGAGACATGCACATATTTTTCTAGATAAAAGTTTTATGTTATTATAAACTTTATATGCTTTGCTTGGGGAGGAATAACCATGAAAAATTTCAATATCAGATTTTGAATCAAATTTATCTAAATTGTCTTTAGTGTTAAAGAATAAAATGTTTTAACTAAAAACTTTGAAATCCTAGATATTGGGTTTCCTCCCTTTCTAAAGATCATAAGGAGTCTTTATGAACTCTAATATCAAGATAACATAATTTAAAACATAATAAAAGGTGTTTATGTAACATCCTCAAATTATAATATCATGAAATATCCTAACATTTCTTTATCAATGTCAAGTATTGGGTAATATGTCTAAAATTATGGGATTTGTTTTTTGAAATTTCGATAGAGTTTCCTCTATTTTTGTTGGTACCCACCCAAACACAATAATATTTATTTCATTCCGTAAAAAAATTAGTTGAATTGTACAATCTTTTTTTCTTTCCCTAAGAACTTCACCCGCCTTCAAAAATCCTCAGTTCAAGTCGACCTTTTAAGGGTTGCCCGACAAGATCTGTGCAACCATCTAGTAGGTGGTCAAATAATAAAAGTTTGGAATTAAGAAATTTGTTTCTCTCATTGTCTCAAGTTCGAGCCGTGTGGTTGTTAATATGATGATCACTAAAAACTTTTATAATCATTAATTTTAATGTCCATAAAATTAATTAAAATACATGCAAGCCGATATATATACCTATATTAATAAATAAATAAAATAGATCCCATGCTAACAAACCAAAGCAGGGGCACTTGATTTTCTTATAAATTCTAGTTGTATGCTCTACCCTGGTCCTCGTAGGGCATAAAGCATAGACCGATCGGCCATATGATTGGTAGAGTAGGGGCCATAATAGACAGAGATGATAATCGGTTACACCTGTACATCATTACATTGCAAAAATTAAATATCTTTCTGCTGCCAAATTCACTGTTCACCAGACCCACCAAAACAGTGGATTGTTTTTTTCCCCCTTTTTTTATTTAAATTTCACCTGTTAATTTTTTTAGTTTATTTTTGAGTTAATTAATTGAATTATTAAGGTTATAAGGATATTTATTAGATTTTATAGAAGTAAATAGGTTAAATAATAGTTATTAAGGTTCAAGAAATAATAATAATAGTAGAAATATAAGTTTGAAAACATACATTTCTTTCTCAATAATTTAATGTTATTTTTATATAGATATCTACTTTTATAATAATATAAATAAATAAAATCTAAAAAACAAGGTTATTAAACCTGGAATTGGCTCATAACCTCAATAACAAACAAACAATTAATCCATTTTTAAAAAATTTAAAAGGCATTAAATCAACATCGTAATTTTTATTAAAGAAAAAAAACAGGTTTCGGCTTTTGATTAGAAGCCAAAACTAGATCTACAACCAACCCTTCAAGACTACCATGCTGACCTGATGAACTAACCTGGTTCAAACTACATTGCCACAATAAAATCCATTTACTCATATTGCGGATGAATTGACAGCAAAATGGGAAAATGAATAATTTACAAGCTCAAAACCTGAAGGGTCGATTTGATTTTTTATTTCAGCACCATAGAATCGGAGTCAGCCGAAAAAACTGCCTGCGGTGGAAATGTAATTACAGGGCGGAGCATGAACAACTGCCTGCGGTGGAAAAGAATTATCTGGCGGCCGGCCGTGAGGTGGACTCTTGAAGCGCCCGGTAATTCTCAGTTCCACCCAAGTTGGCTGAAGAATGACCGGAATTTCTGTACATTTCATCGGAGACAGCTTCCCTTGCTGGTGTCACCTCCCTTTCAATTAAGATAGCATCTCGGATGTCCTTGAGAAGTTCTGACATGGATGGCCTCATGTGACCATGAGGCTGGACACACATCAAAGCTTTCTCGGCTACCTTCCACATTGACTGGATGTCATATTCACCACATAGAGAGGGGTCAATGATTCGCTGGATATCCCCCCTCTCAATGTGTAATTTTGCCTGTCATTCAAGACCATCATCAACATTAGCAATTTCTAGAAATGAAAAGAGTGAAGCTCTCATGGAAATGTATTGTGACAGCCAAATGTCCTGAGCAGGAAACAAGGAACATTTCCAAATATGTTTAGCTTGCACCCTAATGAATGATTTCATCCTCTTCGAGGGACAAACTGAAAGTGAAAAACGAATCTGATGTAAAAGACCCATTAAAAGCTGTAACATTTCATGAAACCATTCGCTAGAAGCTTATGACTTTGATCTACAGGTTGCAAATTTAAGAAAAAATCTGCTAGAAGCTTCGATCTTGATTTTGAACAGAGTTTGTTGACAAGAAAAAAGAGAGACAAGGCTTGTTTATAATAATAACACTAATCATATTTATTCAGCTTAAAGCATTTTGCCTAAAGCAACTTACTGATTCCAGATATAGATTATTTTGAATAAGTCATGCAAATGTGAATGGTTGTTCACATAATGATCATCAATGATGAAGTTCCCAAAAACATATGGTTAAAATTCCAAGCCTCTAGTCCTTGGACAATCAACAAGCTTACCCATTGTACTATATTGCGACAATTTATACCAAAGCTCTCGTTAGATATGGCTTCTTGACCAGACATCAGCTCCAGGAGAACGACACCAAAACTATAAACATCACTCTTTTCTGTTAACTGTTGCGAGATGTAATACCTGTGTATCATAGAGCAAAAATTATTAATGCAATGTGATAAGAAACAATAGCGTGGCTAGCTAGTTAAAAACCGCAGAAAAACACATCTATGGCTAAGAGAGAGAGTGTGTGTAGCAGATTTCTAGATACAACTGTCATGTCTCAAACTTAAATGTAACCTTGTCATTTTATCTGCCTGGATGTCGTAAGCAGATTATTAATATTCACTTCACAATAAATATGGTATTTTTAAGTTTAAAATCATCTAACAATGCCGCAGCAACACATCATTTTTTCCCAGATAATACTGCTTAAATCGATCTATCATAACATTAAAGAAAAGAAAAGAACCTTACTCCGGATCCAAATACCCTACAGTGCCTCGAACTACGCTTGAGACATGTGAAGCTCCATCTACAAAAAGTTTTGAAAGGCCAAAATCTGCAACCTTTGCTCTCATGTTTTTGTCAAGAAGAATGTTGCTGGTTTTCAAATCCCTATGTATAACGGCTGGAACACAGCCTGTATGAAGATATTCAATCCCTGAACAAGTACGAAAACACAATCATTATAGCACCTCAACTGCAACTCTTATTTAGGTTATAGGCTCCAACCATGGTGAAGGATAGATAATACGTTAGGAACAGAAAAAAGGAAAAAATGGCTTATCATAAACCTTTTGCAGCATCTTCAGCTATCTCAAGGCGCCTGATCCAATTAATACTTCTTCCTTGTTTTAATGGACCTGCCAAAGTGTAAAAAAACTGTGAGTGTCAATGTAAATTGGTCCAATTCAAAAACACTTGAAATTACCATAAAGATGTTCCTTAAGAGTTCCATTGTGCATGAACTCATAAACAAGCATACTCTTCCCAGCTTCTTGACAAAATCCAAGAAACTGTACCAGGTTTCTGTGATGTATCCTTGAAAGAAGACTCACCTGTGTGAATGGCAGCACAAATCGATTCACAGTTTCAGCTCAACTGAAAAATATACTACCAATACACATGATTTTCAATCAAACTACATTCCCAGAGAACAATATTCATTTTAGGAAGACGTGCATGAAGTTCAAAAATGTATGTGTGTTTTCATATCAGCTTCAATTCTTATACAGTTTATAAAAACAGTTAAATAATATAAAGGATTTTATGCGTTTATTTAACCAGGTACTTCCAATACTAGGAAATTTTTGGACTTGTTAATTTTCCTTTCTCTCATACCCAATGGGAACTGTTATTAAAGGATTGAGGAGCTCAACTGTCGCATGTTTTACAAGTTCACGAATCCTCATCTATCTTACTGATTTTTTTCTAAGGTAGATCCAGGTAACTTGATTTATAATAGGCTAAGTCAATCTTGTCAAAATTCAGATGACATGCATAGCACTATCAATAAGAACTTAATTTACATATCAACATTTTAATCAGAAATTCTACATCTTTTAGATTAAACAGGTATGGGGACACTATACATGATTTGCACAAGAATGTTGGGAAGCCAACGTAATTCTTTTATAGAAAGTACTTAATGCATTTTCTAAAAAGGTTCAGGACCAATGGCATCTAGATAGAAGCAAGAATCCTCTGTACATTCGGTTAAACAATTCCAACCAGCATATATCTATAATAGAGTAAAATCATATGAGCCTCCAGCAGCAATTTAATTTGAGCAATAACAACCACGATCTAGCATTTAAAGAATATGAATTTAAGTAATCTCATTTACAAATGCAATTTAGTTGATGAATAAAGTTCAATTTACCTCATTTGAAAACTCTCGCTTTCCCTGATAAGAATTGCTGGTTAGAACTTTCACTGCAATTTCCCTTCCATCATTCATTTTTCCATAGTACACAACTCCAAAACCACCAGAGCCTATTTTATTCTCAAACTTTTTTGTAGCATCTTCAATCTCAAGGGATGTGAAACAGTGAGCAGCTTCTCCAGGAGCGTCATTCAAGGTGGAAATTACCCTTTGCACAGGCAGGGAATCCGGAAGTTGTTCTAAAACAGACAAAGTATGTTTTATCACCTGAGAAGTCTGGCAGGCTAGACAAAAATTTCAAAATTGTTTTATAGCCATACCTTGTTCAGGGTGTCTTTTCTTTCCTTTTTGCATGAGCAAGTAAGACACTATTGTAGTTATTAGAAGAACAGCAGCTCCAACTGACAAGCCGATAATAATACCCATGTGCCTCCCTCTTCTGGCTCCTTCATGAAGATTTATGTTTCCAGAGTAGCTGTGATTATACCAAGAAAACAGAGTCAAATATATTCGATTTAAACACCCAAAAATGTGATTTTATACATGAGACTTATAAAATCTCCATTGATGTGGAGTAACCAGGTGAAAAGAGGGGTATCAAAGAAACTTCGGGCTAGGGCTCTCAGGGTTAAATGTTATTGGACTAGCATGTCCTTGGATGATTATAAATGTGGGAAAGCCAACTTGGAGGTCTTGTGTTGGATTGAAGCACCAAATCCCCAGTTCAGTGAGTCATCATGACAAGAGATTTGAGTGGGAAGATTATGGTACTATGACAGGGTGAAAGCAGGCCTGATTGTACAAGGTTGTCTATCAAAATCCTTATTACATGATGCCTCTAAATCAAATCCTCCTTCTGACTATTCCTTTAGGGGTTATGCACAGATGTGAGCAACATATTTTCAGATCATCACAATATATGAGGAAAAACTACAAGAGGAAAAATGATAAAAGAGTATGGGACACTTGAACACATATAAAGAATAATTTAGAAATCCTCAATTAAAAAGACCAACACATTAAACCACATGCAGTTGTTAATAAATACTTCAATTTAATATGGCTATGTACTTATCATGTCTAGAAGTATTTGAATAGCTTCTCATTATGGTTGAAAAATAACACAATAAAACATTGTAGTCTAAATAAAGAATTCTTTGTCCATGATCAATAATATGCAAAATTCTGCATATTAATAAACTATTGCAAAGTGGGGTGTGGATGCACGCATGCGTGCATATGCAGGTGTGAGCGAGATTGAAAGAGAGAGACTCACTTCAAAGTCACCTTTCTATTGATACCCGATGGTATTGTTCCGGATAACATATTATTTTGCACATATCTGCAATCATCCCATTTGTTAGGCATGTAAATTGTTAGGAAAAAATTGAATAAAGAACAGTGAAATGAATAATTTGCTTAGACAATTAATTTTTTGTTTCCTTGCAACTTTCCAAAAATATATCCACATAAAGTTGTGACATTGCTTCTAATCATCATTCATCAAGCATGGCAGAAATATGTATTAATTATTAAATTATCATGGGAAATTTGTTAATGAATATTATAAATCATATTTTGAGACTTCACTTAATAACTTAAACTTTGGGTTAAGATGGTTATTTGATATGGTATCAAAGACTTACTAATCGAATGATCACGAGTTTGAATCTCACCACTCCATTCTAATTAATTAAAAAATATAAGCATAAGGTAGTGTCGGCTTGTGCAAATTTCCAGTCCAATAAAATTGCTTGAAGCTAGTATAAATTATATCTGGGGACCTCAACTAACATCTTAAGTTTTTGGTTAAAATGGTTCTTTGACAAGGTTATGCATAGATAAATGACATCCAGGTTCTGATAACTTACAGTTCCCTCAAATTTGGTAGGTTCAGTAAGGAGGATGGCAGCTCACCCGTCAACTGATTGTTCTCAAGATGACTGTCAGATATGGTGATCATGTTAGGTTAATATTTTAATAAAAACAAGATTAAACACCATGATTAAGAAAAAACATCCAGCATTACATGATCTCCAAGGCTGTGCATCCAGTAAAGTCAGGAATAGGACCAGTTAATGAATTTCCATCGAGCCATCTGCACATAAGACAGGTGGATATGATGATGAGGGGCTATTACAGCAGTGTACTTTGAAATTTAATTCCTCATCCAGCCAAAAGATAAGAAGCTTGAAACTTACAATTCAACTAAACCTGTCAACTTCGTCAATCCTGAAGGAACAGTCCCAGACAAATTCTTGCTAGACAAGGAGCTGCCAGACCAGGTACATAAGCTATTTCAGCCATATGAACGGAAAAATTCTCCTCATACATTGTGAGGGACTTTGATAAATGAAGGAATGAATCTGACAACACATAAAATAAAATCACAAGTGATAAATCATTACAGCTTAATAATCTGTGGCCTTGCATCAGAGTTGCACTGCACCCATGACCATGGAACTGGCAGGCATGGGTCACCGCCTTCGTGTGCCCAATCTGCTGTTGAGTAGAGTAAAATCACACCGGAAATAACATCTCCTGCACCTCATGCAAATTAAGTATCAGATGCGCATCTGGTTTCAAGTTTTCACATTATCCAACATGTGATGTGCTAGATAGATAATCCCCTTGATGGCAAAATGGAAAATGGCAATGTCAAATTAACAGAACTTGTGCTTCAAACACAGTTTAAAACACCAAGATTTCAGGCCTTCAGCTAAAGTTGTTCTACTAACCATCTGGAGAACCATCATTTTTCTCAAGATACTTGTGTATCTCCATTGCATTCAGAAGTGGTCCCCTGGAAGAATCAGAAGTCTTTTTAAATCCAAACTTTAATACGAAGGGTAGGGATAGGTTGTTATATCCAGCTTCATAGAGACGGTATTTTCCGTGAGCATTTTCTTTGATATTGACCTCAGCATTGCTGATATCAGGGTATTCTGGGAGTACCAGAACGAATTTTCTGGGCCCAGTGGGATCCAGATCTTCAATTTCAGCGAAGTATGCGTAAGCCCACCCAAAACCAGGAAAACCATCCAAATTCAACCGATATGAGAGTGATCCATTCATGCCAACTACAGCTGTTTGCATTACTTTCTCCGGAGGCCTTATGTCATAGTTGACATTGATTGGCATGTCAGTTGAAACTTTCTTGGTACCAGCAGCAACATCTACAAGATAATTCGCTTTCTTCACAGAGTCTGACTCCCATATTCTGTCATATGGGTCATCAGGGTACCTGGAAAAAAAAAAGTTTTTATATTATTTGATGGTTGTGTGCGGGCACGCATGTGTACACATGTCAAAAGATTTGCATGAAGGAAAAATTGATATATTACTCTTGAAGAAGCAACAAATTTGGGAGCTAAATTATTTCAACTATGAGGAATAGAGGTATTTGTGTGCATCATTTAAGTTTGTACAATTTAATGTGTTTTTTATTCTCTATCTCTCTTAGAGTTTAAGCAGAAGTAGCTTGAAAAAGCATTCAGATAAATGTACATCAGTAAAAACTAAAAACAACATCATGTTGCATCTTAAACCAGATATCTAGAGCATACCTAACAGGATCCACACTATCGGCACCAAAATTGATTCTGGCAGACACACTGAGATAAAATTGGTTTTCAAATGCTGTAAGATAAACTGAACCATCGAATTGTCGGAGCTCAAGGGTAGATATGAACGGCTTCCCAGTTGTAGCATTGGATAGGCATACACTGATAGATGAACTTGAAGCCAGAAATATTAGCTCAATAGATTCTATGGTATTAGCATCATAAATGGCAATGGTAGACCAATGAGTTGGCCCAACAGAAATGTCAAATTTTGGATAGACATTATTGCTGTCAAAGTCACCATACAAGAATGTCGCCCTTAAAAGATATCTTGTCCTACTTGTAACATCCAATCTATAACAGTACTTCCTGGAATCTGCAGGGAAATGTCTCACTGTAGTGTATTGCTTCCGTGTCTCTTTCGCAACTGATATGTTTGCTACTTCTCCATGAATAAAATTAACATCTGAAGTCCATGATAGTCCAAGTGCATCAGTGAAGTTTACAGGGCCACCACAGTCCAAACTCAGAAAACCTGTTTTAGTTCATACATATTCACATTATTAGGAGAGAGAAAAAGATAAAATATTGAAGCTGTTGTTCGTATACAGAAACAGGATTTTCATGCCAGAAACACGCACAAGAAAGCAAATGCAGAGTGGGGAGAAGGGATTTTGGTCAAAATTTTAGCCCGAAAAAAGAAACAGAAATAAGCTGACATTATATCAAATATTACTGACAGCATGTTTCAGGAAAAGGAAGAGCTAACAGTTACTATTTCAATTCCCAGGCTAAAATGTGTGCATGCATGTCACAACATGTTATTCAAGTAATCAACTGCTACAATTGAAGTGAGCATTTTTCAAGTATTGATTACATTTTCATTACCTTTATGGATCAAATAAAAAAAAACGAAAACTGTAGCTACAAAGCGGCCCACAAAGTGTTGCACTTCTGCAGTCATTCATAGTATAAATTAACATTGCAAAAATAAATAAATCATCAGAGACATAGAACCATCCAAAATTGGCATAAGAAATGAGCCAATTTGCAAAAAGTAAATCACAATTTGACCTTTCATGTGCCAGCTACGTTGCTAGTTGTAGCATCTCTGTAGCGAGGCAACCGATAAATGACGGCTCGCTCATGTTTTTAAGCAACTAGTGTCTCTAACTTGGACTAGAACTCCCCAAATTTTGCTACTTTACTTTTATTGCCTTGGTGGTTGGGTGTGGTTTTCATCTATCAACAACTCCAAGTACAGGTAATTAGAAAACCTTTACCAATATAATAAGAAGTAAATTACGACATAAGAATATATTACCTAATATATAATTCCCGTGGCCATTTCACTGTTACAGCTAATGTACACTAAGAGATAAATGACTGTGGATTGTGGCAGTGTCGAGACCCTTCTGCCCTTAATGAGCCAGCCTGTTTTCATTTCTTTCTGGGGGCGTCTTTGGCTTTTGCCTTTCTGTTTATTCTATCTGCATCTCTTGGGTCTCTTGACTCTCTTCTTTTCGGGCAGAGAGGGCGAGGGTCTGTGTGCTCAGGCCTGGTTGGGCGCGCGGAGAAGGGGGTTCATGGCCAAAGGCGTGGGGTTTTCACTATTTGGGATACTGTAGCATGTGAGGAGATTCACTATGGATTTTAACAGTATGCACTTTGCCCTTAATGACTTCGGTTATGGTTCTTTTCGGCGAGGGGCGGTTTTGGGGTTTTCGTTTAATTTGAACCTGTCGGCAGGTGCTGGGTTGGTATTTTTGGGCAATAAGTGTGGGAGGGTTGATTTTGGCAAACCAGTTTGGGCATTGAAGAAACATGGGACAGGAGATTTTGGCCTATTTGCGGTTCAATTTGGTGTCAGCGTGCGGTGGCTTTCTTGCCTGGCTTGGCTGGTTTCGCTGAGTTGAAAATGAAGAAATTGAGAAACTGTAATCTCTTGCTTTTCAATATTTTACTTGTATATTACACTACCTAGCTTAATTACAGGGATGAGAGCTAGATTGTATTTATAGAGCAATGGCTGCTGTTGTGGCAGCAGCCCATTGACTCAGTACAAAACAGAAATATATTCCTCTGCTATGTAACAGAAGATTACAGCTGAGAAGGATTGATGGTAGTAAACGTGTGTTAATAGAATTCACACGCTCAGGTATGGCTGCCAACTGTTTGTGATATTGCTTGAGCTGCAATCCTCTGTGATCAAGACTATTCTAATCCTTTCATCTTAACATGCCTCCTCAAGCTGTGATGTGGCGAATGCACAACAGCTAGCTTGTTCTTCAGAGTATGAAACTGGGATATTGTCAGAGGCTTAGTTAGAATGTCAGCAACTTGTTCTTCAATAGGTATGTACCGAACTTCAATTTCTTTGCTTAGGACTTTGTCTCGAATGTAGTGGATGTCAATTTCAATATGCTTTGTCCTGGAATGAAAAACTAGATTTGAAGCAAGTTGTTTGGCTCCCAAGTTGTCACACCAAACTATTGCTGGGTCATTGCAGTGTATTCCAATTTCTGATAGCAATGAATTGAGCCACACAATTTCGGTGCTTGCTTGAGCAAGTGCTCAGTATTCGGCTTTGGTGCTTTGATCTTGCAACCGATTTTTGCTTTCTTGAACTCCAAGCGATGAGGTTACCACCAAGATAGACACAAAAAACCGGAGATTGATTTTCGGTCATCAAGAGAGCTGGCCCAACTCGAGTCACAAAAACATTCAACAGAAAAGGTAGGTGCAGTGGTGAATGCAATACCTTCACCAAGTTCCAGCTAGATACCGTAGTATGCGCTTGCAAGCTTGCCAAATGGTTTTGAGTTGGGGATTGGAGAAATTGACTCAATTTGTTGACTGAGAATGCAATGTCAGGTCGGCTGAGGGTGAGATATTGAAGAGCCCCAATAGTGCTTCGGTATAGGGTGATATGTTCAAAGGGTTCACTATCCTGAAGGTGCAGCTTATTGCTTTGGTTCATAGGAGTTGGACATGGGTGTGCATCAAGCATGTTGGTTCTTTGGAGGAGATCAACTGTGTATTTAGCTTGAGACAAGTGAATCCCATTTGGCCCTCAGTCTTAAAGCCAAGGAAGTATGTGACTCAACCTAGAGTTTTAAGAACAAACTGTGAGTGAAGATTGGAGATGATTTGATGCACCTTGGTAGAGTGATTTCCTGTGAGTAAAATGTCGTCCACATAAACAAGAGCAAACATGACAGCATCAACATTTTTGTAAATAAAAAGTGAAGTGTCAGAATTAGAGTTTTGGAAGCCAAGATCAAGGAGTGCACTTCTCAGTTTGTCAAACCAGGCTCTTGGGGCCTGTTTTAGACCATAGAGAGCATGGCGTAGCCTACAAACAGCATATGGATTGTCTGTATTTTGGTAACCAACGAGGTTGTTCCATGAAGACTTCTTCATCAAGGATGCCATTTAGAAAGGCATTGTTTATGTCTATCTGTTGAATGTCCCAGTTGTGAGTGACAGACAAGGGTGAAGATTACCCGAATAGTTGAGGGTTTAACAAGCTGGGCTAAAAGTCTCAAAGAAATCAATGTCAGTCTTCGCTGAAAATCCTTTGGCCACAAGTCCGGCTTTGTGGCGTTGCACGGAACCATCAGAGTTGTATTTTACTCTGAAAACCCATTTATTGTCAACCACATGCATGTGAGAGGGACGTGGAACCAAATCCCAGGTATGGTTGGTAATTAATGCACTGAATTCTTCATCCATGGCCTGTTTCCATGATGGAATGCTGAGAGCTTCATGAACTGAGGTTGGGGTAGTGGTGATGTAGGCTGGTGTTTTGGGGTTGCGAAGAAGAGATGCAATGTAGGTTTTAGGCTTGAATATTCTAGATTTTGATCTTGTTGTCATGGGATGAAGAGAGACAGTGGGTTGGGTAGATTGGGGTGTTGGGATGTGAGGATGTATTGAGGGAGATGGGGGGGTACTTAATGACACATTTTTGGGAGCAGATGACAGTTCAGAAGGTGAGAAAAGAGGACTTACAGGATCTGCTTCAGGTGAGACTTGTGATGGCCTGATATCAGCTGCAGATTCATGAAGAGAACAGTCCTGCATAGAGTTAGAAACAGCGGGAAGCCAAAGATTATAGTTGATGATGGAATGAGTGGTTTGAGAATTTGGGGAGGGGTGTTTGAGAAAACCAGCTGCAAAGGGAAAGTCTGATTCATTAAAAGTGACACTTTGGGCAATATAGACTCGGCCCGATGGATGTAAACATAGATAGCCTTTGTGGTTTGGGCTATAGCCTATGAAAACACATTTGGTGGATCTAAAGTCCAATTTATGTTGATTATAGTCCCTTAGATGAGGGAAACAAGCACAATCGAACACTTTCAAAAAATTTAGACTTGGTTGGACTCTGGAGCAGAATGTTAATTGGAGATTTATGATTAAGGGTTGGGGTAGTAAATGGTTTATGAGAAAGGTAGAAGTGCTGAAGGCCTCCCACCAGAAAAGAAGTGGCATTTTGGCTTGGGTAAGTAGTACAAGTCCCATCTCTATTATATGCTTATGTTTCCTTTCAGATTTTCCATTTTGAATATGTGTATGAGGACATGGATGTCTGAAGTGAATTCCTGCTGAGGTTAAAAAGGATGCAAGACTTCTGTATTCTCCCCCCAATCTGATTGCAATGTTTTGATTTTACTGTCAAATTTCCTTTCAACAAGCTTTTGGAAGTGAATAAAGGTCTCTTTCACTTCAGATTTTAATTTCAGGGGAAAAATCCAAGTAAAATTACTAAAGTCATCCACGAAATGAACATAATATCTATAGCCATCTTTAGAGAGTGTAGGAGAAGGACCCCATACATCCGAATGTATTAACTCAAGAGGTTTATGAGTTGTGGTGAGAGATGAGCTAAAATGTTTGTGTTTTGATTTACCTATATGACAGGCATCACAAAATGAAGTGCTCATTGTGGAAGGAAATTTTTCATGATTTAGCATATGTCTCATTACATTGATGCTTGGATGACCAAGCCTCATGTGCCATAGATTAGGCTTGGAAAATTGAGATGCTTTTGCAAATAAAGACTGAATAGGTGACTGAAAATAAACTGACTGTGTTGGTATTTTTGAGACTGAATTTAACTGAAAATGCTTAAATGTTGCATGATAGTGGTGATGATGAATCTGAAGCTGATACAAGCCTTCATGAAGTATGCCCCGAAGCAGCTCCCTCCTCGTAAGTCGATCCTTCACAATACAGAATGTCTCATGAAACTCAATAAAAATAAGATTGTCTTTCGTTAGTTTGGAAATTGATAATAGGTTCTTGGCAATCTGAGGTACACATAATATGTCATTTAAGATTAAGGAAAGCTGAGTTTTAAAGTTGTGAAGAAAACTGAAACCTGTGTGAGTAATATGGAGAGGTTGTCCATTACCTACTATCAAGTGAGTATTACCTTTGAACTCAGATTTGTGATATAGATTTGAGGGATCAGCAGTGACATGATTTGTGGCTCCACTGTCTAGGTACCATGCATTGTCTGGTGTTGTGATGTTTGCTGCAGAATAATAAGCTTGCTGACCAGGTTTTGTGAATTGTTGTTGGCCAGGGAATGAGTCATTTGATGAAGGAGTATTGCTGGATTGTTGTCCTTGAAATGAGATGTCAAATCGATGGTAGCATTTAAGTGCTATGTGTCCAGGTCGATTGCACAGCTGGCAGAGGGGACGATTATTTTTTGATCCATCTTCCCCTACCTCTACCTCTGTTAGAGTTAAAATTGCGTGTTGATGGGTTTGAGAAGTTACCATTAAAACCTTGAAGAGTGAGGGATTTGCGAAGCTGTGTTGCCAGGTTTGCACTTGGGGTGGAGTAATCAGAGGGAGTGGAAAGATTGAGTTGCTCAAGCCTCATCTCCTGACTTTGAAGCATGACCTGGACTTCTTAAAGAGTAACCTGATCATGGCGTGAGGTAAGATTAACTACAACAGAGTCATAGTCATGACCTAGACCTCCAAGGATGTATAATGTGAGTTCATCATCAGAAAATAAGTTGACTAGCAGAAGCTAAAGTTTTAGCAAGTGATCTCATTTTTAACATATAGTCATGAATGGAAAGATTTCCTTTCTTGAGGGACTGAAGTTGGAAACGCAGTTGAAGAGTGCGAGCTTTGGAATAAGTAGTAAAAAGATTTTCAAGAGTGTGCCATACTTCATGAGAAGTATTGCAGCGAACTATGTGTCCAAACATGGACTCAGAGATAGAGTTGAGCAACCAGCTCATAATCGTTTGGTCCATTCGGATCCAAAGAGAGAACTCAGGGTTAACTTTCCTGGTGGTGATATCTGTGGTGCTAGGATCTGTGAACTGTGAGGGACAAATTTTGGTGCCCAGAACATAACATTCAAGGTCATGTGCACGTAAAGCTGGGATAACTTGAGAGCGCCAAAAAGAAAAATTTGCTCTGTCTAATTTGATTGTGAGTGGAGCTAGGTTATGAAAAATGGAGTTGTTTGGTATTGAAGCAGGAGTTGAAATGGCTGTTTGTGTATTGAGGACTGAGGTTTCATTTTGAGGAGTCTTTTCTGGTGAGGATGTCATGGACGTTAGTCACTTGGCTCTGATACCAAGTTGAAAATGAAGAAATTGAGAAACTGTAATCTCTTGCTTTTCAATATTTTACTTGTATATTACACTACCTAGCTTAATTACAGGGATGAGAGCTAGATTGTATTTATAGAGCAATGGCTGCTGTTGTGGCAGCAGCCCATTGGCTCAGTACAAAACAGAAATATATTCCTCTGCCATGCAACAGAAGATTACAGCTGAGAAGGATTGATGGCAGTAAACATGTGTTAACAGAATTCACACGCTCAGGTATGGCTGCCAACTGTTTGTGATATTGCTTGAGTTTTGCTTGAGTTGCAATCCTCTGTGATCAAGACTATTCTAATCGTTTCATCTTAACACGCTGTTGCTTCGAAGGGTTAGAGGATTGAAACACCGAGGGCAAGGAGAGGAGTGAGCAACACCTGGCGAAGTCTGGTGGTGGGTTGAGTTTGACTGGAGCATGGAGAATCGGAGACGCTGAGGTGGCAGCGGTGTGCAAGGGGAACTGTTTTGGAGTGAAGAGGTGGTGAAGGTGGAGTGGAGGACAAGGGTACGATGGTGGTGTGTGTCTGTGTGTGAGGTGGAGACTTTAGTACAATGAAATAAAATATACTATTGTAGAGTAGCAGCAGTGTGGATTTGTGTTTAGCAAGAGGATGGAAAATCAACATTTTGTGACCTGGAGCGTGTAATTGTTTTTTTTTATAAAAAATAAACTTATAAAATTGTTGTTGATCATTTAGAAATTTAGGATATGAAAAAAAATATCAAACGTGTTGTAATATGACTGTTTTCTTATATAAAGATTATTATGGATTTCAATGATAAAATTATCATTTTTATCTCTCATGCTGAAAAATTTAAACCCTCAGTACCAGAGGATTTTTGGACATTTACAGGGGACATTTGTAGTATTTTTAGATTGTTTGAGGTTTTTTGGTATTTTTTTTAATGCATAGTAAAATTATCTATTTACCTTGGGAGCTGACAAAATAAACATCGATTGGTTGGGGATATTATCGGTTTTTCACATATTCATGCACAATGAAACCACTTATTTTTGTTATTTGGTTATTACATGTGTTCTCATGGTTTATATTTTGTTTGTTATGTTTAATTAAAATTGAATTATAAAATGAATCAATCTTAATGCAATGAATTCGTTAATATAGGTATCCGAATCTTTTTTTTTAATGACGATGATAATTTTATAATGGTGATTTCGTTGAAACCTACTAAACAAATAAATTTATATCGATTTAAAATTCATATATTTCATAGTTGCACTCTACAAGAATTTTGCATGAATTTATTATTTTACCCAAATTTATATTTTAATAAAAAATTCTCATACAATTAATATTTTTTTACGTTGAAAAAAATATAGTTCTAACCGCGACGAGGCGCGGGTAAATAACTAGTCTATCAAAACTATAAATAGTTTATTAATTGCTGCTTTATCAAAAAAATATGCATCAAAACTAGAACCCCACATGAATTTCTTTGTTTTCCAGTCGCTAACCAAAACATCTATCAAATTTCATTCCTATATACGGATGTAAAAAAGAAGAAGAAGAAACACCAGACAAACCAAAAGAAAGCTCTTTACTTTTCCATTTTTTTCTTGTTGACCTTATAGCTCTATAAAATTTGCGTCTTTGAATATCATATTCAAGAGAATCAAGAAGAGCAAAGCGATCAACAACAAAAACAAAAGAAAACGTTTAGTCAAGTACGGAGGTATTGTACTGCTAATATAGTAATAATAATACTAAGCACATGCATGGATGGTTTAGCACATAAGAAAAATACAGAGAGAGAGGGAGGGAGGGAGAGAGGTACCAGGTTGAGCAGAGGCGGCGTGAAAGAAAAGAAGAAGAGGGAAAAGAAGCGGAAGCCAAGACCCCATGTTCTCTCGAGTCTCGACCAACTGAGTTAGATCAGAAACCCATAAAACAAAACGATGGCAGAGCCAAAGAAAGAAACCTCAGAACAGAGCAATAAAGGAGAGTTAAAAAAAAGCAGAGGTTTCTTTGAGTTATTTCAAGTCCCATACGAAAGAAAAGTATTTGCTGAGGTGCCTTTTTATCTCTCTCGTGGGTGAGTGAGAGTGAGAGAGAGAGAGAGTTGTTAATGATTTGGAGAGAGAGAGAGTTGTGAATGATTTGGGGAGAGAGAGAGAGAGTGGAAAAGGGTAAGAGTCCTTCGGTCGTAGAGAATCACACAGCATACCGCGATCTCTTCTTCTTCTTCTGCTTCTTCTTCTTCTTGGTTACTTTGCGAATGGTGGCCAGTGAAGTGGAAAGTAGGGCCCTTAAAAGTGGACTCCTGTACTACTGACTTGATCAAATGCTGGGTGGAATGAGTACACTATTTATTGTTTTAAAAGGTTGTTTTTTGTAAAGTTTTTTTTAAAATAATATTTTTTTTATTTATTAAAAATTATTTTTAATATCATCACCAAAAACAAACATTTTTTAAAAAAAATTATTTTTATATCAACACCAAAAAACAACATTTTTAAAAAAAAATATATTAAAAATAAATATTTCAAATTAAAAATAAATATTTTTCAAAAAAAACTTTTAAAACATACTTCCAACAACCCCCCGAAATGATAATCCATGCGATTCCAACCAATCAGTTAAATGAAGAGGAACCCATCATTATTCCTTTGCCTACCTCATTGCTCTATCTTCTTCATCCCATAATCCCAGCAACCTCTTGAAAAAACTGCTTATACATTTCTCTCAGTTCATAGTTATTCCTTCAACGTTAATTGTTGTTAGTATGATTGTTCTGTAATTCACATTTCAAGGATTGAAATCCTACTATTTTGTAAAAAAAAAAAATGGTAATGGAAAAGTAATTTAAACTATAATAATAAATTTAGCCACAATGAAAAGGGTTTTTCCAAAACTTACCATCTGCTTATAAATATTTTGTCAATTGTAAATTGCATTCAGCTGCAATATATACAAATTATCTTTTCAAAATACTTGAGAAATAAAAGCATCAAGATTTTCTAGAGGAAAAAATATTTGATTAAAATATAATTAACATGCATCTCTTTTATTTAATTTTGTATAAAAAGTAACGGTGGTTTTTTTTCAAGTGTTAGAATTTCATATCAATAACTTTTTGAAATTCATCGATGCGACATATTATTTATTTATTTATTTGCTTCAGAGAGGGAGAGATTCCTACTTGGAGTTTCCAAGAGAAGTGAATTTATTGATTAATAAATACATGATAGCTATCTGGAGATTACCGTCAAGAGAAGGCGTAGAAGGATATAGTGCTTGTTTGGCATTGCGATTCTACTGGTTTTTGGCTGAAATTTGAAAAAAAAAAAGATTATTTTAAATGAATATATTTTTGTGTGTTTTAGATCATTTTGATGTGCTGATTTCAAAAATAATTTTTTAAAAAATAAAAAAACATCATTTTGATGTATTTCAGACATGATAAATATTTTAAAAAACCATCACAACCATACTTTCAAACAGGGGCCTATAAACTGTAGGCTCGGTGGCAGATGGATGGAATGAAAACATTTGCACAGCAAGTTGGTGGCGGAGTTATGGAACATTAATTATTGACGGATGGATTTTGAATGATCTGGGGGCGAAATGAAAATGATCGATACCAATGCTTATGTCGATTGATACATTTTGGTAAAGAATTCAAGATCTGCTTTTTTTTTCCCTCGGTAATAACTAATTGTCTACATTTTTCTTCTTTCTTTCATTTTGAATGAATCGGCTTCGATTTGACCATGTTCTTCATATAGGGACGGACGGACGGACGGACTGGACTAAAATGTGCAATTATCGTGGAATTCCCTGAACCCTGTCGCATGTTTTTGTTGTTTTTAAAGGACAATTTCGTTAATTAAACTCAGCAAAAAGATAAAACAATGCAGACCGACCGAACTAAGCTGAACGGACCGAACCAAAACGATCCGAAAATTGAGCATAACAATAACCATGAATAGTGATTTGTGAAAGGATGAACAGTATAGCAAATCGTAAGCAGATTTAAACTTTTAAGATAATTATCAAAATCTTATTTTATTTTTTTTAAATAATTTAATTGTCTTGATATTTTTTGTAGAATGAAAAAAATGTTAGACCACCAACTTAGTGCAGTCAGCCTATCTGGTGGTACCTATATATTAGGCTGCCTGTGCTTTTTATTTTTAACGCTAATTAAACGGCTGTCTTTTATCATTCAGATTGTAAGGTCTTTATGATACAAAACCAAATCCAACTCATCGAGAAAGCGACGTCTGCTACCTCACCCTTTAGATTGACGAGCCGATTTGCCCTGTTTTGTTAGGCTTTTTTATCTATGTAGAAAAATTAATTGATTTTATAAATGTTGTATTTTGTTATTTTAATATTTAATTAGTATAATTGTAATTGATAAAATCTGTTAAAAATGATTTTTTTTCAACCAAAATGTGATTGAATATTGCTATTGCTAAAAAACTTTTGATAAAATTTATTAGAAAATTTGCTAAGAAGGTGACATGATTTATAAGAAATTTGTTTGTCACGGATACTCTGGTTAAAAAAACAAAACAACAAAAGAAACCCGGTTAAAAAAGAACAACTGACTTGGACATTAAAAAATCAAAAATACATGTGAAAAAAATATCACCGTTTCTTAAAAGAAAAAAAAGGGTCTAAAATATAAATTTAAATTCAAAGCCAAAGTTTTTTTTATAAGATTTATTCATCATATTATTATATTAAATATAGTTTAAGAATACCGATATTAATTTTTTTTGCAAGAAATCGTAGGTCATTTTTTTTCTCTCTTTATATATTTTTAGGCGATAATATTAAATAAATATTAAACACATATACTTAGTCTCACATATTATATAGTGTGATCGAAATGGGAAGTGATTTTTATATTTTCTTAATTGTAGATAACCTAGGTAAATCTGTAAAAAAAAACAATATGAGTTGCCTTTTTTTTCCCTAGTAATATTAGATCTGACACATTATAAATAAAAATATTGCAATTTTTTTAAAAAAAGAAATATATATTTTTTGTGTGCTATAATTACTTATTTGTTGTCTAAAAAGAACAGTGTAGTCGAAACGGAAAGTGCCTCGTATATTTTTTAATTGTAGATAATCTAGGCAAATTTGTTTACCTTTTGTTTTTTTGAGTTGTATTTTTTCCCGGATAATATTAGATCTTAAATATTAAAAATACAATTTTTTTTTATTTTTTTAAGAAATAAACTTGAAAAAAAGAGCACAAAATTAAAATTCAAAGCCAAATTTTTTTATTTATTTTATAAGATTTATTCTTCATATTATTATATTAATGTATTTAAGAATGATGATATTAATTTTTTTTCTTGCAAAAAATCCGAGGTCATTTTTTTTATCTCTTTATATATTTTTAGGCGATAATATGCAATAAATATTAAAACATATAATAATGACTTGTTTGTCGTTTAAAAGGAACAGTGTAATCGAGACAAAAGTGACCTGTATCGTTTTTTAATTGCAGATAACCTAAGTAAATTTGTCTATTTTTTGTTCTTGAGTTGTCTTTTATCCCCAGTAATATTAAATACAAAATTATTATTGCTATTATTGCAAAAACTATTAAAATTATCAAATTTTCACGGAATAAAAAACACTCAAAAACATTAACAAAAGAGTAAGCAAGAAAAAGAATATTATTATTATTATTATTATTTTGTTAATGATGAATAAAGAACATAAATAAATAAAAGAAAAAAAATCATAATTATCAGGAAAACAAAATTCATCTAACTTGAAAATAATAACAATAAAACCAATCCAAAAACAATAAAAGAAAGAGCACATAAAAAATATAATAGATGATCAAAGAAAAAAACAATAATTAGCTGAAAATCATTTAATTTGAAATTTTTAAAAAATATATGTTCTACATTGCGGGCTGAGTAAACAATTTTTATAGGATTTGCTGGATAAAAATAAAAATATAATATTTATTTATGTGAAATTTAATATAATAAAAGAGCGCAACACCCCCTAGTATAACAATAGCAAAATAAAAGTTTAAAAATCTAAAATTATCATTGCTCTTACTATTAAAATAATAAAAAATTATCAAATTATTCTGAAAAAAAAACACTCAAAAACATTAACAAAAGAGTAAGTAAGAGAAACAATTAAAATATTATTATTATTATTATTATTATTATTATTATTATTATTATTATTATGAAAGAAACAAAAATAAATGAAAGACAAAAATAATTGCTAGAAACTTGAACAAAAGATAAAACAAAGAAATAAAATACAAATAAAAAAAAAAATTATCATTGCTATTACTGCCAAAAAAATAAAAATTATCAAATTATCCGAAGAGGAAAAAAAATTATCAAAGAAGCAAGGAAGAAAAACAATTAAATTATTATTATTATTATTATTATTATTATTATTGTTATTATTATTATTATTATTATTGTTGTTGTGTTAAACACACTTATATATACATGGACAAAAGTAGGGGTTATATTAGAAATTTTAAAAAATAAAAGTATAAGGGCTTAAATGAAAATCAAATATAAAGGGATTAAAATCAAAAATTAAAAGTTGAAGGGCTAAAATGAAAATCAGATTTATTAACATTTTCAATTAAAGGACAAATTTGCAAAAATTGAAACTTCTGTACCGAATATATTCATCCTTTTCAACCCAATCCGGAAATTAAAAGTTGAAGGATCGAAGTGAAACATTAACATTTAATTAATTGCAATCGAAGGACCCAATCGAACAAAATCAAAACTTAGATAACTGAAATCAGGCCCATATACGCAATTAAAAGTCAAGAGACCGAAATGAAATTATACAAAACCCGGGGGGCTCTTCTGCACTTTTACGTGCAGGAGAGAGAGAGACGGTACATCCGGCTT
The DNA here is from genome assembly GCA_029204005.1 of Salix udensis. NCBI lineage: Eukaryota > Viridiplantae > Streptophyta > Magnoliopsida > Malpighiales > Salicaceae > Salix > Salix udensis. Next base: position 24,076,048 of record CM055034.1, read on the forward strand.
TAACTGGCGATTGCCGCGTCCACGGCCACTGTGTGGAAAAACGCGCCGCACCGGGAGGAAGACCAACCTTAGGCGCACCGGATTAGACGCTGGTAGCCCATTTCCGGCCACCGTATCATACCTCACGCGCCACTTGAAAGGGGCGTTAGGGGGAAAATTGTCGGTCGCGTGAACCGCACGCGCCTGACAGAAATTCCGAAAAATAAATAATAATGGTCAGTTACCGTTATGACCTTATGCTTAATTCATCCATTTTGTCTTATTAGGGGCTACAATAGTCTTTATCCATTTAAAAAAAAAGGGGTGCGGCGGACCGAACCGGACCGGTCCGTACATGTGCAATTACGCTCGTAGCCCTCAGCCGAAAACGTGTTTTTGTCTTATTACTGGGGCTAAAATCGTTACTACACTGTTCATAGGCAGAAAAAAAAAAAAAGGGTGGGCGAACTCGCGCGATGCACGGACGAAAAAATATCTAGTCCACAGTGCACATGAGTCACAATGCACAGTAGCCATACCGAGCTATTTAGCTCTTTTACTAATTATGATATCAATTATCAAACAAATCCAACTCATCCAGAAAGCAACATATACTATATATATATATAGATATATATTTTATTTTAAAATATATTAAAATAATGTTTTTATTTTATTTGTTAAAGTTTATTTTTAATATAAGCACATGAGAGCATGTTTAAAATGAGAGATCATTATGTTGTCATCTGCTAATAAAATGATTTTTTCTAAATAAAAATATGAACATGTATAATATTACGAGAATGTCACCATCAATCTTGCAAGATCATTACATTCTCTGAATATTGTAAACTTATTCATTATTTAAAAAAACATTATTTGGCGAAACGGAATAGGTGGAACGAAACTGGAATGTTCCGGTTGAAATCTAGGCAGTATTTTTGAAACGGGCCAAAATTTCAAGCGAGATAAAAATTGTGTCATTTTATCTCGGGTTTTTTACTAGTACAAAACGTTTAGGCCGAAACGAAACAAGATTGACATTTATGGTTTGGGCTACTTGCACATATCTCAACTAATCCTACAAGTACTGAAATTAAAGCGTCTAATAATCATCATATTAATAATCACATAGCTCAAAACCGAGTTTACAAAGTATGATTTTTTTTTGTAATTAGTAGTAGACTTGGTATAAATAAAATCATCACCATTTACATCTTTCAGTTGAATAAAATATTTCTTCGGTAAGCTGTATTTGAAAAAAAATGAATTAATTCATGTTTATTTATCTTGATACTTCAAACCATAGTTGTCAATACCGTTCCGGTTTTTCGATTGGAATCGAACGTTCCAGTTTCGGACCGTTCTGGTTTCGGACCGTTTCGGTGTCGTACTGTTCATATATAATTAATTTTATATATATATGAAAACAATAAAATATTAATTTAACAAGCATAATTAAAATTCAAGATAAATTAACTTTAAATTATACAATACAAACACAAAGTCAAACAAACATGAATAGATATAATTTTTATTTTTTATAAAATCAAAATTGATGCAACAATTTTATTTTTTATAATATATATATATTTTTTTTTATTTTTTTTATTTTGATTTTGGTTTATTTTTTATCTTTTTTATAATATATATTTTTTTAATTTTAATATATATATATATATATATAGCATGTACAATCGAAGGTTATCTAGCTGGACAACCAAATTCTCAAATCTCAATTTCCATATCCCAGTATCCCACATCGATGAAATCATCAAAGGAGTTTCATCCCGTGGCTTTAAATGTTATCCTACAATAACATGTCAAGGCAAATAATTGCTTCAATAAAACTCAATCAACTTGACTTACAAAGTTACAATATCTGCTCACTTAAAATAATGTCAGTTACATCTGATGTGTGCAAGTTAAAAAGTTAAATTATTTTTTTATATAGCCGAAACGCCACACCCGGAACAGAACTGAGGCGTTCCGGCCAGAATTTGGCCGGAATTTCCGGAACGGACCGGAATTAAAACCGAAATGAAAACGATGTCGTTTTGTCTCGGTTTTTTGAACGGAATGGAACATTCTGGCCGTTCCGGCCGCAACGGAATGAAATTAATAATTATGATTCAAACTACTGACTCGAAGGATGAGGTGTGATGATTAAATAGCTTTACAAAAAATTAGTTGTTTTTGACTTTCAATGCCTTCAAGCAAGCATTTTAGAATGCCTTCGTGTCTTCCTAATCGATATTACTACTATTTTTTTTTAATTATTATTATTATAGTATATAATTCTCACTAGCATTAAATTATGTTTATATGTACATGCTCTTAATATTTGTTTTCCATTTTTCTTTATTTCCAATGTTATGAAGTTTTTTTTATTTAATGTTCAAATTTTAATATGTGTTGGTGATTATTTGAGAATTAATAATTATTATAATTTCTTTTTTTATTCTCTCGAGTCAAATAATTTCTTAAAATCTGATAATATTTATTTTTATTTTATCATTTATTTTGTTTTATAATTGCTTTTTTGTTAATATTGTTAGGTTTTGTATTTTCTAATTATTATAGATAAGACATTCAAAATAATCATAATGATTATTTGTTTGTTTTGTTTTTTGTTAAATATATCAGACTAATTATATTTCTTTATATTTATTTAATATTAGCGCCTTAATATATATATAACCTAGGTTTTTTTGGGAGAAAATATTACTGTCATTGCTCTAAAATAATTTTAATATAATATTATGAGTAATAAATCTTATAAAATAAAAAAATTATGAAATATTGTTTTTCTAACAATAATTATGGTCTCACCAATTATTATTATTTCCATTGTTGTTAAGGTTTTTTTGAAATATTTACATTTGAATTTATTTTGTGAAATAATGTTTTTCTAACAATAATTATGGTCTCACCAATTATGATTATTTCCATTGTTGTTAAGGTTTTTTTGAAATATTTACATTTGAATTTGTGTTGATGTTCAGTTTAAAAATTGATATTTATTATTTTTTCTCTTTGTTGTTTTTTAGATTCTTTTTATTGATCTTTCAGGTCAATTTTTTTATTTAAATCTACCTATATTTATTTTTATTTTGTCATTTATTTAGGGTTTTTTTCTTATAAATATGTGAGACTAATTATATATTTTCATATTTATTTACTATTAGCACATGAATATATATATATATATATATATATATATATATATATATATATTATTTAAAATATGTCAAATTGATTATATATTTGTATATTTATATCAAATTAAAATATATGAAAACAATTATATATTTTAATATTTATTGAATATTATCACCTAAGAATTTATAGAGAGAGAAAAAAATGACCTAAGATTGTCCTTTAAATTAAATATATTATTGAAAGTATGTCAAATTAATTATATATTTGTATATTTATGTCAAATTAAAATGTGTGAAACTAATTATATGTTTCAATATTTATTGAATATTATCGCCTAAAAATATATAGAGAGGGAGAGAGAAAAAATGACCTAGGATTTTTTGAAGGACAAAAATTCATATCAGTATTCTTAAATACATTTAATATAATAATATGATGAATAAATCTTATAAAATAAAAAAAAACAAATTGGCTTCAAAATTAAATTTTGTGCTCTTTTGTTTAAGTTTATTTCTTATAAAAAAAATTTGCAGTGTTTTGATTTTTTAATTATATATTTGTATATTTATGTCAAATTAAAATATATTAAACCAATTATATGCTTTAATATTTCATTGAATATTATCGTCTAAGAATATATAGATAGAGAGAGAAAAATGACCTAAGATTGTCCTTTAAATTAAATATATTATTGAAAGTATGTCAAATTAATTATATATATATATATATATTTTATATTTATGTCAAATTCAAGTATGTGAAACTAATTATATGTTTGAATATTTATTGAATATTATCGCCTAAAAATATATAGAGAGAGAAAAAATGACCTAGGATTTTTTGAAGGACAAAAATTCATATCAGTATTCTTAAATACATTTAATATAATAATATGATGAATAAATCTTATAAAGAAAAAATATTGGCTTCAAAAATTTAATTATGTGCTCTTTTGTTTAAGTTTATTTCCTTACAAAAATTTTCAGTGCTTTGATTTTAAGATTGTAGATCTAATATTGGTGGAAAAAAAATACATCTCAAAAAAACAAAAGGTAGACAAATTTACCTACATTATCTACAATTAAAAAATATACGAGTCACTTCCCGTTTCAATTAGACTATTCTTTTTAGATGGCAAATAAATAATTATAGCACGCAAAAAAATTAAGTTTATTTTTAAAAATAAATTTCAATATTTTTATTTTTAATGTGTCAGATCGAATATAACTTAAGAACAAAAGCAACTCATAAAAATAAATATTAACAAATTTATCTAGGTTATCTACAATTAAAAAATATACGAATCACTTTCCATTTCGATTACTCTATAAAGTATGTGAGACTAATTATATGTTTTAATATTTATTGAAATATTATCGCCTAAAAATATATAGAGAGAGAGAAAAATGACCTAGATTTTTTTTTAAAAAAAAATTAATATCAATATTGTTAAATACATTTAATATAATAATATGATTAATAAATCTTATATAAAAAAAAATTGGCTTTGAATTTAAATTTGATACTCTTTTGTTTAAGTTTATTTCTTAAAAAAATATTTACAATATTTTCATTTTTAATATTTAAAATCTAATATTATTGGGGAAAAAGAAACAACTCAAAAATAAAATTTCAAATTTACTTAGGTTATCTACAATTAAAAAATATGCGAGTCACTTTTCGATTACATTGTTCCTTTTATACGGCAACTAAAGTCATTATAGCACGCAAAAAAATTAAGTTTATTTCTTCAAAAATTTACAATATTTATTTTTGTAATGTGTCAAATGAAATATTACTGGGAAAAAAAAACAACTAAAAAAAAGTTGTCAAATTTACCTAGGTTATCTACAATTAAAAAATATACAAGTCACTTCCCGTTTCGATTTCACTATTCCTTTTATACGGCAAATAAGTCATTATAGCACGCAAAAAAATTAAGTTTATTTCTTCAAAAATTTGCAATATTTTTATTTTTAATGTGTCAGATGTAATATTACTAGGGGAAAAAAACAACTAAAAAAAAGTTTTCAAATTTACCTAGGTTATCTACAATTAAAAAATATACAAGTCACTTACTCGTTTCGATTTCACTGTTCCTTTTATACGGCAAACAAGTCATTATAGCACGCAAAAAAATTAAGTTTGTTTCTTCAGAAATTTTCAATATTTTTATTTTTAATGTGTCAGATGTAATATTACCGGGGAAAAAAACAACTAAAAAAATAGACAAATTTACCTAGGTTATCTACAATTAAAAAATATACGAGTCACTTTTCTGTTTCGATTATACTGTTCCTTTTATACGGCACATAAGTTATTATACCATGCAAAAAAATTAAGTATATTTTTTCAGAAATTTACAATATTTTTATTTTTCATGTGTCAGATGTAATATTACTGGGGAATTTTTTTTTTGACAAATTTACCTAGGTTATCTCTAATTAAAAAAAATATACCTAGGTTATCTCTAATTAAAAAAAATAGACGAACCACTTCTCATTTCGATTACACTATTCCTTTTAGGCATGGGAAAAAATTTAATTTGTTACATATTTTATCTATTATAATGTTACTAATTAAATATTTAAACAAACTAATTACAGCATGTAAAAAATCAATTAGTTTTCTGCATAGAAAAAACCCTAACACAATGCACGGGCAAGCATACTACTTATACCATGCAAAAAACTCATTTCTAACATATTTGATCTATTGCAATTTTAGTAATTGAACATTAAAATAATTAATTATAGCACACAAAAAATATAAGTTTATTTGTGGAAAAAAAAAATTATAATGTGTCAAATCTAATATTACTGAGATAAAAAAGCAACTCAGAAAAAAAAATTACCTACGTCATCTGCAATTACAAAATATACGAACCACTTTCCATTTTGATTATACAGATTTTATCAATTATAATTATACTAATTAAAAATTAAAATAATAAAATATAATACATATAAAAACAATCAATTTTCTATATAGATAAAAAAAAACCAGGCACATCACGCGGGCATATAGCTCATGATTGCTAGAGTAGGGCCATAATAGACAGAGATGATAATCGGTTACACTTACACCTGTACTTCATTACATTGCAAAAATTAAATATCTTTCTGCTGCCAAATTCACTGTTCACCAGCACCCACCAAACAGTGGATTTTTTTTTCTTGCCCTTTTTTTTTTAAATTTCACCTGTTAATTTTATTTGTTTATTTTTGAGTTAATTAATTGAATTATTAAGGTTATAAGGATATTTATTAGATTTTATAGAAGTAAATAGGTTAAATAATAGTTATTAAGGCTCAAGAAATAATAATAATAATAGTAGTAGTAGTAATATAAGTTTGAAAACGCACATTTCTTTCTCAATAATTTAATGTTATTTTTATATAGATATCTACTTTTATAATAATATAAATAAATAAATAAATTTTAAAAAACAAGGTTATTAAACCTGGATTGGCTCATAACCTCAATAACAAACAAACAATTAATCCATTTTTTAAAAATTTAAAGGCATTAAATCAACATCGGAATTTTTATTAAAGAAAAAAAAACAGGTTTCGGCTTTTGATTAGAAGCCAAAACTAGATCTACAACCAACCCTTCAAGACTACCATGCTGACCTGATGAACTCAACTGGTTCAAACTACATTGCCACAATAAAATCCATTTACTCATTGCGGATGAATTGACAGCAAAATGGGAAAATGAATAATTTACAAGCTCAAAACCTGAAGGGTCGATATGATTTTTTATTTCAGCACCATAGAATCGGAGTCGGCCGAAAAAACTGCCTGCGGTGGAAATGTAATTACAGGGCTGAGCATGAACAGAATTATCTGGCGGCCGGCCGTGCGATGGACTCTTCAAGCGCCCGGTAATTCTCAGTTCCACCCAGATCCAAAGAACCCAAGTTGACTGAAGAATGACCGGAATTTCTGGACATTTCATCGGAGACAGCTTCCCTTTCAATTAAGATAGCATCTTGGATCTCCTTGAGAAGTTCTGACATGGATGGCCTCATGTGACCATGAGGCCGGACACACATCAGAGCTTTCTCGGCTACCTTCCACATTGACTGGATGTCATATTCACCGCATAGAGAGGGGTCAATGATTCCCTGGATATCCCCCCTCTCAATGTGTAATTTTGCCTGTCATACAGTTATTCAAGACCATCATCAACATTAGCAATTTCTAGAAATGAAAAGAGTGAAGCTCTCATGGAAATGTATTGTGACAACCAAATGTTCTGAGCAGGAAATAAGGAACATTTCCAAATATGTTTAGCTCGCACCCTAATGAATGGTTTCAACCTCTTCGAGAGACAAACTGAAAGTGAAAAAAGAATCTGATGTAAAAGACCCATTAAAAGCTGAACATTTCATGAAACCATTCGCTAGAAGCTTATGACTTCGATCTACAAGTTGCAAATTTAAGAAAAAATTCTGCTAGAAGCTTCGATCTTGATTTTGAACAGAGCTTGTTGACAAGAAAAGAGAGACAAGGCGTGTTTATAATAATAACACTAATCATATTTATTCAGCTTAAAGCATTTTGCCTAAAGCAACTTGCTGATTCCAGATATAGAGTATTTTTGGATTACTACTAAGTCTTGAATAAGTCATGCAAATGTGAATGGTTGTTCAGATAATGATCATCAATGATGAAGTTCCCGTAAACACACAAAATTCCAAGCCTCTAGTCCTTGGACAATCAACAAAGCTTACCCATTGTACTATATTGCGACAGTTTATACCAAAGCTCTCGTTAGATATGGCTTCTTGACCAGACATCAGCTCCAGGAGAACGACACCAAAACTATAAACATCACTCTTGTCTGTTAACTGTTGCGAGATGTAATACCTGTGTATCATAGAGCAAAAATTATTAATGCAATGTGATAAGAAACAATAGCGTGCGTGGCTAGCTAGTTAAAAACCGCAGCAGATTTCATGTCTCAAACTTAAATGTAACCTTGTCATTTTATCTGCCTGGATGTCGTAAGCAGATTATTAATATTCACTTCACAATAGTGTGGTATTTTTAAGTTTAAAATCATCTAACAATGCCGCAGCAACACAATCATTTTTTCCCAGATAATACTGCTTAAATCGATCTATCATAACATTAAAGAAAAGAACCTTACTCCGGATCCAAATACCCTACAGTGCCTCGAACCACGCTGGAGACATGTGAAGCTCCATCTACTGCAAGTTTTGAAAGGCCAAAATCTGCAACCTTTGCTCTCATGTTTTTGTCAAGAAGAATGTTGCTGGTTTTTAAATCCCTATGTATAACGGCTGGAACACAGCCTGTATGAAGATATTCAATCCCTGAACAAGTACGAAAACACAATCATTATAGCACCTCAACTGCAGCTCTTATTTAGGTTATAGGCTCCAACCATGGTGGAGGATAGATAATACGTTAGGAACAGAAAAAAGGAAAAAATGGCTTATCATAAACCTTTTGCAGCATCTTCAGCTATCTCAAGGCGCCTGATCCAATTAATACTTCTTCCTCGTTTTAATGGACCTGCCAAAGTGTAAAAAAACTGTGAGTGTCAATGTAAATTGGTCCAATTCAAAAACACTTGAAAAATTACCATAAAGATGTTCCTTAAGTGTTCCATTGTGCATGAACTCATAAACAAGCATACTCTTCCCAACTTCTTGACAAAATCCAAGAAACTGTACCAGGTTTCTGTGATGTATCCTTGAAAGAAGACTCACCTGTGTGAATGGCAGCACAAATTGATTCACAGTTTCAGCTCAACTGAAAAATATACTACCAATACACATGATTTTCAATCAAACTACATTCCCAGAGAACAATATTCATTTTAGGAAGACGTGCATGAAGTTCAAAATTGTATGTGTGTTTTCATATCAGCTTCCATTCTTATACAGTTTATAAAAACAGTTAAATAATATAAAGGATTTTATCCATTTATTTAACCAGGTACTTCCAATACTAGGAAATTTATGGACTTGTTAATTTTCCTTTCTCTCATACCCAATGGGAACTGTTATTAAAGGGATTGAGGAGCTCAACTGTCGCATGTTTTACAAGTTCACAAATCCTCATCTATCTGATTTTTTTCTAAGGTAGATCCAGGTAATTTGATTTATAATAGGCTAAGTCAATCTTGTCAAAATTCAGATGACATCCATAGCACTATCAATAAGAACTTAATTTACAACAAAAAAAAATATCAACATTTTAATCAGAAATTCTACATCTTTTAGATTCAACAGGTATGGGGACACTATACATGATTTGCACAAGAATGTTCGGAAGCCAACGTAATTCTTTTATAGAAAAGTACTTAATGCATTTTCTAAAAAGGTTCAGGACCAATGGCATCTAGATAGAAGCAAGAATCCTCTGTACATTCGGTTAAACAATTCCAACCAGCATATATCTATAATAGAGTAAAATCATATGAGCCTCCAGCAGCAATTTAATTTGAGCAATAACAAACACGATCTAGCATTTAAAGAATATGAATTTAAGTAATCTCATTTACAAATGCAATTTAGTTGATGAATAAAGTTCGATTTACCTCATTTGAAAACTCTCGCTTTCCCTGATAAGAATTGCTGGTTAGAACTTTCACTGCAATTTCCCTTCCATCTTTCATTTTTCCATAGTACACAACTCCAAAACCTCCAGAGCCTATTTTCTTCTCAAACTTTTTTGTAGCATCTTCAATCTCAAGGGATGTGAAACAGTGAGCAGCTTCTCCAGGAGCGTCATTCAAGGTGGAAATTACCCTTTGCACAGGCAGGGAATCCCGAAGTTGTTCTAAAACAGACAAAGTATGTTTTATCACCTGAGAAGTCTGGCAGGCTAGACAAAAATTTCAAAATTGTTTTATAGCCATACCTTGTTCAGGGTGTCTTTTCTTTCCTTTTTGCATGAGCAAGTAAGACACTATTGTAGTTATTAGAAGAACAGCAGCTCCAACTGACAAGCCGATAATAATACCCATGTGCCTCCCTCTTCTGGCTCCTTCATGAAGATTTATGTTTCCAGAGTAGCTGTGATTATACCAAGAAAACAGAGTCAAATATATTCGATTTAAACACCCAAAAATGTGATTTTATACATGAGACTTGTAAAATCTCCATCGATGTGGAGTAACCAGGTGAAAAGAGGGGTATCGAAGAAACTTCGGGCTAGGGCTCTCAGGGTTAAATGTTATTGGACTAGCATGTCCTTGGATGATTATAAATGTGGGAAAGCCAACTTGGAGGTCTTGTGTTGGATTGAAGCACCAAATCCCCAGTTCAGTGAGTCATCATGACAAGAGATTTGAGTGGGAAGATTATGGTACTATGACAGGGTGAAAGCAAGCCTGATTGTACAAGGTTGTCTATCAAAATCCTTATTACATGATGCCTCTAAATCAAATCCTCCTTCTGACTATTCCTTTAGGGATTATGCACAGATGTGAGCAACATATTTTCAGATCATCACAATATATGAGGAAAAACTACAAGAGGAAAAATGATAAAAGAGTATGGGACACTTGAACACATATAAAGAATAATTTAGAAATCCTCAATTAAAAAGACCAACACATTAAACCACATGCAGTTGTTAATAAATACTTCAATTTAATATGGCTATGTACTTATCATGTCTAGAAGTATTTGAATAGCTTCTCATTATGGTTGAAAAAATAACACAATAAAACATTGTAGTCTAAATAAAGAATTCTTTGTCCATGATCAATAATATGCAAAATTCAGCATATTAATAAACTATTGCAAAGTGGGGGTGTGGATGCACGCATGCGTGCATATGTAGGTGTGAGCGAGATTGAAAGAGAGAGACTCACTTCAAAGTCACCTTTCTATTGATACCCGATGGTATTGTTCCGGATAACATATTATTTTGCACATATCTGCAATCATCCCATTTGTTAGGCATGTAAATTGTTAGGAAAAAAACTGAATAAAGAACAGTGAAATGAATAATTTGCTTAGACAATTAATTTTTTGTTTCCTTGCAACTTTCCAAAAATATATCCACATAAAGTTGTGACATTGCTTCTAATCATCATTCATCAAGCATGGCAGAAATATGTATTAATTATTAAATTATCATGGGAAATTTGTTAATGAATATTATAAATCATATTTTGAGACTTCACTTAATAACTTAAACTTTGGGTTAAGATGGTTATTCGATATGATATCAAAGACTTACTAATCGAATGATCACGAGTTTGAATCTCACCACTCCATTCTAATTAATTAAAAAATATAAGCATAAGGTAGTGTCGGCTTGTGCAAATTTCCAGCCCAATAAAATTGCTTGAAGCTAGTATAAATTATATCTGGGGACCTCAACTAACAACTTAAGTTTTTGGTTAAAATGGTTCTTTGACAAGGTTATGCATAGATAAATGACATCCAGGTTCTGATAACTTACAGTTCCCTTAAATTTGGTAGGTTCAGTAAGGAGGATGGCAGCTCACCCGTCAACTGATTGTTCTCAAGATGACTGTCAGATATGGTGATCATGTTAGGTTAATATTTTAATAAAAACAAGATTAAACATCATGATTAAGAAAAAAACATCCAGCATTACATGATCTCCAAGGCTGTGCATCCAGTAATGTCAGGAATAGGACCAGTTAATGAATTTCCATCGAGCCATCTGCACATAAGACAGGTGGATATGATGATGTGGGGCTATTACAGCAGTGTACTTTGAAATTTAATTCCTCATCCAGCCAAAAGATAAGAAGCTTGAAACTTACAATTCAACTAAACCTGTCAACTTCGTCAATCCTGAAGGAACAGTCCCAGACAAATTCTTGCTAGACAAGGAGCTGCCAGACCAGGTACATAAGCTATTTCAGCCATATGAACGGAAAAATTCTCCTCATACATTGTGAGGGACTTTGATAAATGAAGGAATGAATCTGACAACACATAAAATAAAATCACAAGTGATAAATCATTACAGCTTAATAATCTGTGGCCTTGCATCAGAGTTGCACTGCACCCATGACCATGGAACTGGCAGGCATGGGTCACCGCCTTCTTGTGCCCAATCTGTTGTTGAGTAGAGTAAAATCACACCGGAAATAACATCTCCTGCACCTCATGCAAATTAAGTATCAGATGCGCATTTGGTTTCAAGTTTTCACATTATCCAACATGTGATGTGCTAGATAGATAATCCCCTTGATAGCAAAATGGAAAATGGCAATGTCAAATTAACAGAACTTATGCTTCAAACACAGTTTAAAACACCAAGATTTCAGGTCTTCAGCTAAAGTTCACGGTCAAGATTATAAGAGTGCATGCAAGGAATGTTGTTCTACTAACCATCTAGAGAACCATCATTTTTCTCAAGATACTTGTTTATCTCCATTGCGTTCAGAAGTGGTCCCCTGGAAGAATCAGAAGTCTTTCCAAATCTAAAATTTAATACGAAGGGTAGGGATAGGTTGGTATATCCAGGTTCATAGAGACGGTATTTTCCTTGAGCATTTTCTTCGATATTGACAACAGCTTTGCTCATTTCAGGGTTCCCTGGGAGTACCAGCCTGAATTTTCTGGACTCAGTGGGATCCAGATCTTCAATTTCAGCGAAGTACGTGAAAGCCCACCCAAAACCAGGAAAACCATCCAAATTCAACCGATATGTGAGTGATCCATTCATGCCAACTACAGCTGTTTGCATTACTTTCTCCGGAGGCCTTTCGTCAATGTTGACATTGATTGGCATGTCAGTTGAAACTTTCTTGGTACCAGCAGCAACATCTACAAGATAATTCGCTTTCTTCACAGAGTCTGACTCCCATATTCTGTCATATGGGTCATCAGGGTACCTGGAAAAAAAAAGTTTTTATATTATTTGATGGTTGTTTGCGGGCGCGCATGTGTGCACATGTCAAAAGATTTGCATGAAGGAAAAATTGATATATTACTCTTGAAGAAGCAACAAATTTGGGAGCTAAATTATTTCAACTATGAGGAATAGAGGTATTTCTGTGCATCATTTAAGTTTGTATCTCTCTTAGAGTTTAAGCAGAAGTAGCTTGAAAAAGCATTCAGATAAATGTACATCAGTAAAAACAACATCATGTTGATATTTAGAGCATACCTAACAGGATCCACACTATCGGCACCAAAATTGATTCTGGCAGACACACTGAGATAAAATTGGTTTTCAAATGCTGTAAAATAAACTGAACCATTGAATTGTCGGAGCTCAAGGGTAGATATGAACGGCTTCCCAGTTGTAGCATTCGATAGGCATACACTGATAGATGAACTTGAAGCCAGAAATATTAGCTCTATAGATTCTATGGTATTAGCATCAGAAATAACAATGGTAGACCAATGAGTTGGCCCAACAGAAATGTCAAATTTTGGATAGACATTATTGCTGTCAAAGTCACCATACAAGAATGTCGCCCTTAAAAGATATCTTGTCCTACTTGTAACGTCCAATCTATAACAGTACTTCCTGGAATCTGCAGGGAAATGTCTCACTGTAGTGTATTGCTTCCGTGTCTCATTCGCAACTGATATGTTTGCTACTTCTCCATAAATAAAATTAACATCTGAAGTCCATGATAGTCCAAGTGCATCAGTGAAGTTTGCAGGGCCACCACAGTCCAAACTCAGAAAACCTGTTTTAGTTCATGCATATTCACATTATTAGGAGAGAAAAAAAGATAAAATATTGACGCTGTTGTTCGTATACAGAAACAGGATTTTCATGCCAGAAACACGCACAAGAAAGCAAATGCAGAGTGGGGAGAAGGGATTTTGGTCAAAATTTTAGCCCGAAAAAAGAAACACAAATAAGCTGACATTATATCAAATATTACTGACAGCATGTTTCAGGAAAAGGAAGAGCTAACAGTTACTATTTCACTTCCCAGGCTAAAATGTGTGCATGCATGTCACAACATGTTATTCCAGTAATCAACTGCTACAATTGAAGTTAGCATTTTTCAAGCATTTTTCAAGTATTGATTACATTTTCATTACCTTTATGGATCAAATAAAAAAAAACGAAAATTGTAGCTACAAAGCGGCCCACAAAGTGTTCCACTTCTGCAGTCATTCATAGTATAAATTAACATTGCAAAAATAAATAAATCAAAACTCCAAGAACAGGTAATTAGAAAACCTTTACCAATATAATAAGAGGTAAATTACGACATAGAATGTATATATCAAAACTATAAATAGTTTATTAATTGCTGATTATCAAAAAAAAATATGCATCAAAACTAGAACCCCACATGAATTTCTTTGTTTGCCAGTCGCTAACCAGAACATCTATCAAATTTCATTCCTATATACGGATGTAAAAAAGAAGAAGAAAAAACACCAGACAAACCAAAAGAAAGCTCTTAACTTTTCCATTTTTTTCTTGTTGACCTTATAGCTCTATAAAATTTGCGTCTTTGAATCTCATATTCAAGAAAATCAAGAAGAGCAAAGCGATCAACAAAAGAAAACGTTTAGTCAAGTACTGAGGGATTGCACTGCTAATATAGTAATAATAATACTAAACACATGTATGGATGGTTTAGCACAAAAGAAAAATACAGAGAGAGAGAGAGAGGGAGGGAGAGAGGTACCAGGTTGAGCAGAGGCGGCGTGAAAGAAAAGAAGAAGAGGGAAAAGAAGCAGAAGCCAAGACCCCATGTTCTCTCGAGTCTCGACCAACTGAGTTAGATCAGAAACCCATAAAACAAAACGATGGCAGAACCAAAGAAAGAAACCTCAGAACAAGGCAATAAAGGAGAGGAGCCACTCTGCTCTTTACAGGGATTAAAAAGTAAAAAAAGCAGAGGTTTTCTTTGAGTTATTTCAAGTCCCATACGAAAGAAAACTATCTGCTGATGTCGTTTTTACCACTCTCGGGGATGAGAGAGAGAGAGTTGTCAATGTGAAACAGTGGAAGTGAATGATTTGGAGAGAGAGAGAGAGAGCGAGTGGAAAAGTCCTTCGGTCATAGAGAATCACACAGCATACCGCGATCTCTCTGCTTCTTCTTCTTTCTGGTTACTTTGGGAATGGTGGCAAGTGAAGTGGAAAGTAGGGCATGGGGGGACCTTAAAGTGGCTTTATGTGCTTAGCTTGGACTCCTGTACTACTGTCCATAGTTGTTAATTCTGTTCCGTTCAAAAAATGGAGACAAAACGGTATTGTTTTTATCTCGGTTTTAGTTCTAGTTTATTCCGAAAATTTTGGTCAAATTCTGGCTGGAACGCCTCGTTTCCGTTCCGGGTTTAAAATCTATTTTTTTTATTTTTTAAAAATTATTTTTGACATCTATACATCAAAATAATTTAAAAACACCAAAATATTTTAAATAAAAAAGAATTCAAATTTTAATTATGCTTGTTAAATTAATATTTTATTTTTTTTATATATATATATATAATATTATATATGAACAGTACGACACCGAAACGGCACGCCGGAACGCTTCGAAACCGGAACGTTCCGTTCCAATCGAAAAACCGGAATGACGACCGGAACAATATTGACAACTATGCTACTAACTTGATCAAACGCTGGGTGGAATGAAAGATTAATTGTAATGGTACGCTCTTGTTTAAAAGGTTTTTTTATTTATTTATTAAAAAATATTTTTATATCAACACCAAAATAAATATATTTTAAAAAATAATTTAAAAATATTAAAAATAATTATTTCAAATTAAAAATTAATATTTTTCAAAAAAAAAACTGTTAAAACATACTTCCAAGTTGCAACTTGCAACAACCCCGAAATGATAATCCATGCGATTCCAATCAGTTAAATAAAGAGGAACCCATCATCATTCCTTGGCCACCTCAAGTCACATCATTGCTCTATCTTCTTCTTCCCATGATCCCTCCCAGTCCCAGGTGCACAAACACCTCACAACCTCTTGAAAACACTGCTTATACATTTCTCTCAGTTCATAGTTATTCCTTCAACGTTACTTGTTGTTAGTATGATTGTTCTGTAATTCACATTTCAAGGATTGAAATTCTACTATTTTTGTCAAAAACAAAAATGGTAATGGAAAAGTAATTTTTACATGTAAACTTGTTTTAAACAGGAAAAAAACATTAAATAAATTCCAATAAAACAAACTGTGTATTTTATGTTTTAAAGATATTTCTGGGAAAAAAAAAAGATTTTTTAATTTTCCTTACTTCAAATTAACATATTTTTAGTGTTTTTTAATATGCTGATGTAAGAAATAATTTCTAAGAAAAAACATGTATTTTGAAGTTAAAAGCACTTTTAAAAAAAAACAATTGTTATTATATTGTTAAAGATTACGCTTCTTATTAATCTTTAATGCTAGTGAGAATTATAAACTATAATAATAATAAAAAAAAATAGTAATAATATCGATTAGGAAGACACTAAGGCATTCTCAAATGCTTGCTTGAAGGCATTGAAAATAAAAACAACTAATTTTTGTAAAGTTATTTAATCATCACACCTAATCCTTCGAGTCCCTAGTTTGAAGTATCAAGATAAATAAACATGGATTAATTCATGTTTTCAATTACAGCTTACCGAGGAAATATTTTATTCAACTGAAAGATGTAAATGGTGATGATTCTATTTATACCACGTCTACTACTAATTACAAAAAAAAAAAAACCATACTTTAAACTCAGTTTCGAGCTATGTGATTATTAATATGATGATTATTAGAGGCTTAATTTCAGTACTTGTCGGATTAGTCGAGGTATGTGCAAGTAGTCCAAACCATAAATGTCAATCTCGTTTCGTTTCGGCCGAAATGTTTTGTAGCAGTAAAAAAACTGAGATAAAACGGCACAACTTTTTATGTCGCTTAAAATTTTGGTCCCGTTTTGAAAATGCTACCCAGATTTCTGTCGGAACATTTCAGTTTTGTTCCATGTCTGTTCCGTTTCGACCAAATAATATTTTTTTAACATAATGAATAAGTTTACAATATTCAGAGAATATAATGACCTTGCAAGATTGATGGTGACATTTCTCGTAATATTATACATGTTCATAATTTTATTTAGAAAAATCATTTTATTGTGATTTTTCTTAGATTAAATTGCATAATTCTAAATAATTTTATTTTTGGATTTGAACTATTTTTTTAATTAATATATTTAATTATATATATACATAAACAATACAACCTCGAAACAGCACACCGAAACACTTTAAAATCAAAACATTCCGTTCCAATTGAAAAAAATGAAGCAACATTCGAAACAGAATTAACAACCTTGACCCAAATATCCATGTTAATATATATATATATATACACACACACTTTAAATAAGGAATCATGCACTGCTACCTACTAGAAAAACCTACATTAAATATTTCTCGTGATTGAAATTTCATACACAATATTCAACAGACTCTTCTTCTTCTTCTTTTTCAAATTCCATCATGCATTACGTGATATTTAAATTTGGATTTATGGAATCTTCAAAGTCTTCGGTTTTCATATAACAGGTTTGCTTCTCTTCAAGTTGCTACTCTAAAACAAAAGTTTTTCACAGCATAATGATCTCTCATTTTAAACATGCTATCATGCAGGCTTGTTAATTCCGTTCTGTTCCGGCCGGAATGATCGAAACGGTGTCGTTTTCGTCTCGGTTTTAATTGCGGCCCATTCCGGAAATTCCGGATGGAACACCTCGGTACCGTTCCGGCTCAAAATCATAATATTTCTTTTATTTTAGAACATTTTACTATCATAATATTTTAGAATTTTAGAGATGTTTCTAATTTTGAGATTATGTTTGTTTGACTTTGTGCTTGTATTATATAGTTTGAAGTTAATTTATCTTGAATTTAAATTATACTTGTTAAATTAATATTTTATTTATATATATATATATATATATAATTGATTATATATGAACAGTGCAAGCTCGGAAACAGCACGCCGAAACGTTCGAAACCGAAACGATATTGACAACCTTACTATCATGTGCTTATATTAAAAATAAATTTTAAAAAATAAAATAAAAATATTATTTTAATATATTTTAAAATAAAAAAAATATTATTATATATATATATTAGCAGATGTTGCTTTCTGGATGAGTTGGATTTGTTTGATAATTGATATATCATAATCTATCCTTAACGGTGACTTGGCAGACGTCGCTCGCTTTCTCGATGAGTTGGATTTGTTTTGTATCATAACAACCTTACAATCCAAATGATAAAAGACAGCCGTTTAATTAGCATTAAAAATAAAATAAAATAAAAAGCAACAGGCAGCCTAGTGTATAGGTACCACCAGATAGGCTGACTGCACCAAGTTGGTGGTCTGACATTTTTTTCATTCTACATAAAAATATCAAGACAATTAAATTATTTTATAAAAAAAATCTAAGATTTTGATAATTAACTCTATATCAAGAAATATTAAAAAACAATTAAAAAAACAACTTTATTCAAATCTAGTAAACATATTGAATGCATAATCCATGACATGTTATCGAAATAACTTTATAAGAAAAAATAAAAACAAAACAAAAATATCAATTTCTAAAACACAAGTAATTATATAACTAAATTTCTTCTGTGTTGTCTCAAATTAAATGTCAGGTGATAAAATCAATAAATTTAATTTAATTAAAAAAAAACTCATTTTTTAACAAAGGCAAAAACAAACCCCCCAAGATAACCCATGTTATATTTAAAAGAAAGATAAATAATGTAGAATGAGAGTAAAAAATAATGTTCGAGGATGATATATATATATATATATATATATATATATATATATATAATAAAAATGAAAAAAGGCAAGTGAATCTTGTAAATCCGGATTAAAACCTTAAACCCGCAATCCATTAATTTTTTTTTATCTTTGATCAACTCAGGAGCTCAACACCTGAAATATTAAATGTTTAAGGATGAAATAAATATATTTAATTTAAAAAAAACTCAGAAAAAATAATTTCAACAAAGATAAAAAAGATGGCAAATCATGTTATTTTCAGAGTGACTAAAAATACCATAAAAATCAATTAAAAAAGATAAAAAAATGCTAGAGGATAAAAAAGGAACATATAAAGAAAAAATAAAAAGCAAAGAAATTTGGGTGAATAACTGTGTAAACCAGAGTTAATCTCTTACTCGAACTTAATAAAGAAGCTAAATATTCTACCTTTCAAGTAATGATCAATATATATATATATATATATATATATAAAGACCATAATGTTCCTAGACTCAAAGGCATGCTACTTTGACATATATCTTTTTAGCATGGAGTATAATATAACTGTTTGACATATATTTTCAGTCAGCCTTCCTTTTGGTTTGGATAGAAACTTCATCTCTGAATTTATATATTTTTTTACCTTTGAAAACTCTATAATTTATCCAAAAATGCAATTTCTTTTAAGTGCTTATGATTTATATAATTCAAGTTGACACTGTGTTTTAAAAATAAATAAATAAATTTTATTTATATTTTAAATTAAATATTTTTAGTGTTTTTAAATTATTTTCATGTGTTGATATCAATTTTTTTTAAAATATTATTTTAATATATTTCAGAATAAAATATATTTTTAAAAAGAATTGAATCTAGACTGACAAACAGATAATTCATCATCATGCATTACTTTAGCAAACTTTCAACAAGATGGGATGCCTTTTTCTTTTTGGAGTTTTTTAAGGACTCCCTTTTACCAAAGTTATGGCTTTGTCGTATCCTTACAAAAAGAATCATAGGTCTTCTCAGACTTGTCTGGAGCATGCACAAGTATTTAAAGAGCTGACAAGAACTATGGTTCCAACAGATCCAGGATACAATTTTAGTATGGCCATAAATAATAATGAATTAAAAACGTGTAACTGGATTTTTGCATTGGAATTATAACCCTACAACTGGATCACAGATGTTGTTAGTAATGATATTGTTACCATATATTGTTCCTCGATCAAATAACAAAGAATCACAGAGGCATTCACGTAACGATTTAGTTCGTGTTAAAATTGCAAGTAGTTTGATGAGAGTATAACACCAACTATCTATTTTTTTCATGAAATATTAATTATATTTTATTGTTATGATTATTAATCTATAAAATTTTACAAAAACAATTTATATATGTATGTGTGTCCTTTAAATTAATTTCACCCGTTGACAACAATATGATTGTAATCCCAATTATGTACCAGATGATGTTTTCCCAGATATTGTAGCGCGAGATAATAGTCAGGGATTGCAAATGCCTTCACGTATGGATAATGTTTGTGATAGCATTGCAAATAGTTTGATGAACAAATAATAAATAAGTGTCAATTTGACTTGATCTATTCCTTCCATTACAAAAATATGATTATTAATATAAAATATATATACAGAGAGAGTTCTAAAAATATGTGTGTATATGTAAAAAGCTACATGCAAAACTTTGTAACCAAACACACAAAACTGTTTTTTTTCAACCGCAGACTCAACCACTGTTTTTAACCAAACACTCACTGCTTATTTTGAACCGCAGAAAAAACACTTTTTTTTAAACTGCTTTTTTTCAACCTCAACCACAACAGCAACCGCAATACCAAACAGGCCCTAAGTGTATAACTAAATTAATTAAGATACAAAAAGTCCAAAAATTATAAGCTTATATATATATATATATTATAAAAAGATGCTACATGAAATTCTATTTTTTTATATAATTCACGCAAGATTTCGAGGGATGTTTGGGAGTGTAGTTGCGGTTGCTGATAAAATCTCAGCCTAATCCGACAATTGGATTAACATTTCTATTAAATAATCTAAAATTGATTAGTAAGTAAATTTAAGTCAAAATCCAAATTTTCTCATTCAATTATTGCTAGAACCATATCAGCTATTTTATTAAGTCCCCAGTGAACATTTTATAATTTTTATTGTTTTCATTATTTACTTCATTTACAAACTTATTAGAGTTTCACCGTATTGTTACCAAATTTTAATTAGGATTTACATTTATATTTTTTTTGGAGTTGCTAATGACAACTGCTACTCACATGCCGCATATGCCATTTGCAACACTTGCAGCAAGCGAGTCACAGAAGCTATTGATCAAACAGAAGATCAAAAGATCTCATGGGGAAAAAAAGATGATTCTGCACAATTAATCAAACAGAAGAAAACATTTGTTAGGCTTTAATAATTTGTTCATCTGCATCAAGAGATCATTTTGTCAATCAGAGCCACAAACCCTGGCTCACAGACCTTTCCTTTCCCTGCCCACAGTGAGATTTTACAATAAGCTATATTGTAAATTAAAATTAAAATTTCCTGAATGGGTCTATACTGGGGACCAAATCAAGAATTAAAATTTCTGACAGGCTGCTGGTATTTTTATCTGAAATCCATGTAACAAAGTAATTGCAAAATGATTATCCATGAATGGTAACAACCATACTTTATTTTCTGGACCTTAAAACTGGCTAGTTCAAAATTCAGAGGTCCAACGCCATCCTTTACAATTCCATCTTCCAGGACTACATAACTAACATACAAGGCAGCTTGCTTACAATCATACAGAACCCAGAAACACACAAATTTGGACCAACATGTCCATCCTCACACAATTCACAATCTTACTAGTCTAGAAAAAAAAACCAAAATAAAGCAGCCTCCAGCAATAAGACACAACAGCAGCTGCATTAGCCTCATTCCAGTCATTAAGCATCTAGCAAACCTGGAACGCAATTTTGCAGCGGTGTGCGAATTTAGAAGAAGATCAGATACAAAAAAAATGGACAACGCAAATGGTTAAAGAGGGAACAGAGATTGAAAGTTTCTTTTTCACTTACCCAAGCTCTGAGAGCTTCAAATGAGCTTCAGCATAATCTGCAAAGAAGGCATCCTCATCCTAACGATAAGCCACCAAGACATCAAAGTCAGATATAATTACACTTTAGTGTAATTTAGGACCAGATGATTGTCAAGTTGATGGGGAGAATTTCCATCCAAGGTCAACTTTAGAAAATCTATAAGTTAATATCTAAAAGAAATGAGTGTCTACTCACTTCAGCATATATATCAACAAGGGGGCGGAAGGCTGGATCCTCCAGAAGAACCTTATCAGTTGGAAGCTGGATAAGACCTTCTTTATCTCCACTGAGGAGTTCCCTGTTTAACAGAACCAAAATTTGCATTGGTTACTTGATAGCATCCTCTCTCTTCTTCTTTTTTTAACAAATGATTCAGTATTAGTTTGAGGGGAAAAAAGCATATGATGAGACGATAACTAAATAAAAAAATCATGCATTATAACTTGAATTTTGGACAAAATTATATCAACAAAAAACATCTCTGGAGCTGAATGTTTCTCACTTGAAATAGGAGTTGTCGAAAACATTAGGGTTGGGAGTCCAGGGTCCCTCAAACCCAGAACGCTCCTTGTGGCACCTTCCCTGTAATATATATTCAAAATCCAATTATAAACATCAATAAATATAATAAGACGACAATTATTCACTTAAATCGCACAAAATGAGCAGCAAAACATGAAAGAAACCATCAAAGAAATTTCATGTTCTTTGAACAGACCAGAGTGTGAGCACCAGATAGGGCAACGATATCTTTGTCACTAAGACCCATATGGCCAAAGACATCCCTTAAATGGTCCGAACCTGAAGAGATAGAAAAAGATCAGGAAATTCACTTGAAACATAATTAAAAAATTATAGTGATTTCCTTCAGTTTTCAACTTGAACAAACCTTTGGTTGCATCAGGCAAGCGACCTTCTGGAGGTGGATCATACTTGTCCTGAATAAATGCAAGGTTGATTAGTACTATCATCTAAGAACTGAAGCATGAATTCTGAAAAGGCAGCTAATGACATCAAAATTTGCATCACTATATTTCTTTCTGACATACTGCTTCCTATCTCTACAACTATATAAAAAATCATATCAGACTGCTCAAAGAATCACAAACAGATTTGAAATATATACTTCAATTTGCAATGATATCCCAACCAATAATAAGCTATTTTTCATTTTAAAGGCCTCGTCCGCATCCCACCAAAGCTACAAAAGCAATCAACAAAAAGTGCAAAATATTTCTAGGTATCAAGAGCAGCAGCAGTCAATGGCATTCAAATAGATAGTATCTAATTGTGCCATATGACCACACAGTTCCCTCCAGCTCTGAACAACAGCTTTAATTGATAGCAGCACAAGTCAGCCATATCATCATTGTTCAACCTCATTTTCTCCACCACATATGGCCTGTCACCACCTAGCATAATGAAACATGTTTTCAAGCTAACTAATCCATTAAAGGAGTTGGCAGAGCTTAGCTTTGGCAATTTGGTCACAGGATAACCCTTAATCCACATAACTTTTATGATGGGCAGAACTTTTACAATTTAGTTCAAGCCAACCTCAACCTAATCTTTAGCCAAAGCAAACAAGTACAAGAGCAGTCAATTTACCTTGACAGTTAATGGTATCATTAAACCACTAAATTATATCTGTCCATTGAACCCGAATTTCAAAATTTATCCAAAAACAAAAGTGCATGCATTGCAGGTTAGCCTTGTAATGCAGCAGTAGGTGAAAACTCTTAATTCCAGAGCACTTCCTCCTCCATAGAATTTCGTTTGCCTATACATAGTAATCAAACTCAGCCAAAATTATTGCATTCACTATGAGTTCAAACCTATACTATCTGTCACCTAAATGACCTACTAAGTAATCAAACTCAACCAAACTGGTTGCATTCACTATGAGTTCAAATTTGTGATCTTCAGATAAAAAAGAAACCAACGAGCCACCAAAAGATCCCTACTGCACACATCTAGAGATTGATCCTATAAAGTGATCAAAATATATGTAATTTGGACTTTGGACATAACTAATATTTTCCCTAGAAAAAAAAAGAACCTCGATATCCGGCATCAAATAACGATGAAAAACACACCAACACGTATGAAAAAGAACTGATAAAGAATGAACTATCGAGAGGAGATCTGATCACGTAACTGGTCTCCCAGGGTGGAAAGGAACCTCAGGCCCTCCAGTAACTTCAACAGCAACAACACCAGCTAACTGCGACGGCAATCAAACACACAAAAAAGTCTCAATAATAAATAAAATAAAATAAAAGCTTTATTATAATATATAAATCAAATTAAGGCAGGGAAAACATTACTTGGTAGAAGTCAGCATAAGACAAGATGGGGAACTGCTCTTTGAGGGGTTCCAAAAGTCTGACAGCAATATCAAGACCATTGTTCGCTGCATGAGAAAGCTCATCTGGGTGTCTGATCGTCCCGAATGGCCCTCCTGTCTTGGTTTTCACATCAAAAGTACCAGCAGAGTGCCATCTACATCATCAACCGCAACAGAAAATATAAAACCCCATAAATACTTGAAACAGTTACCACTATAAAAAATAAAAGATAATAAAACAGTCGGGGGGGGGGATAGCCTTACGCTAATCGGAGCATGAGGGGTGCGCAGTGTTTTTCAGCGATGAATCCTCTGAGCTTCCTCTTGCATTTCTCCACTGCCTTCTGATACTCTTCACTCACTGTAGGGTAGCACTTGCCCATGATGAAAATGGTGATCTCTCTCTCTCTCTCTCGTTCTAGCTCACTCCCACCCAGCGACGAAGGGAAGAAGATTTAAGGATGGTAGTCAAGACACGAAGTTTCTGGTCTCTGCCTTAATGAGTCGTTGGACTTTTCTTCGAAGTAGTCGTGGCTATGCTTGGGCCAGCTGTCTTTGAACGGCTCAGATCATGCTGGAATAAATTATTGTCAGTTGAAACTGAGCAGCCAGTGAGATATTGCCACGCATGAATAGTTTAACCTTAATGCTGATCTATCTACGTTGTCTATAGACTTTAGTCGTGGGTTGGATAAAAAAATACAACGGGGTCGTATTTATTTATTTAGTCACTTCTAGAAGCATCATCTCCCGATTCTCCCCCTCCTTTGTTTTCACACCTTCTATTCCTTTTTGTTTTCTATCCGAGAGACATTTATATAGTGAAACTATTTTGTAACGTCGTCGTTTTCACAAAATTTATTATTATTTACTTACACTATAATTACATTAAGCTATAATTACAAAATATAAAACGGCAAACTATTTTGCATTTTCATCTTCAATTTATTTCATTACCAAGACCTGGAATTTCCTCTAACCCTTTATAAACAAAAACACTAAAAAGAAGTAATATAACAGAAAGGCATAAAAAACAACAATCCTAAAGAAAAGAAGGTAATGAAATAAATAGAGTGAAACAAAGGAAGGTTAGGAGATAATTTTGAATATGCATTATAGTTCTCACAATAAACTAGGTCTTGGTCTCAAAGCCACATATTTTTTCAAGCCATCAACTTCAAGAGGAGGAAGACTTTATGGATTTTTAGGCAAGAAGCATAAAATTGTTATTATTATGACATGTATGACACATATAATATTTTTTGCACTATAATATGCTTATTTTTTCAATATGTGTGAAACCCGAGAATAAAGTATACAAAGAGGGAGAAGGTTTATAATAATTCAGAATGTTGTTATAGTACAAAATTTATGCAAGAAAAAAAAACAGGGCCAAAATAGAATTAAAAAAAGATAGGACTATAAATACCCATCCCTTCTCTCATCCATGACCGGCTGGTAACTAGAAAAAAGGAGGATTTCAGATTTTTCCTTCATGAAAGTAGGAGTAAACACTCAAAATTAGTAGACTCATATAAGCTTTGGAATTCTAAAGTGGAGGAACACAATCGGGTGGAGAATTAACAACAAGAAAAGTGAAGAATTGGGGAAGAAAAGAGGGAGAAGAGTGGCTGGTTATATACAAGGAGAAAAAGACTAAGATTCTTCCAAAACTTGTGAAGTAAAGTTTAGATTTCATCCATGTAAGGAGTTCTAATTCCAATTTCTATGAAATTAACTTTAATTTGATTAGAAGTTCATGATTCTTCTTGGATTGGGAATTAAGGTTCTTTTAACACAAAATGTTGGGGAAAATGCAGAAATGAGTGAGAATAAATGGACTAGAATAATCTAAGTACCTTAAAGAGGAAGAAGAAATGAGTGCATAGAAGAGAGGAAGGGAACTCTTGTTTCCCTTGGGCATGTCTCGGCAGCAACATTGCAGAGAGGCAATGAAAATTTATGAAATTGCTTAACTAATTAACTTGGTACAAATAAACTTAAGAGGACATAGATGAGAAGGGTTTCCATGAATAAAGAAAGGCATGGTTGTGATTGATAGGGAAGCAAGGATTGAAGATGAATTGGAGATACTTTCTCCATTTGCAAAACAAGGCAAATTTGTTGCCCTATTTCCTAGGAGAATTTGGATATGAAAACTATAAAATTCAGGGAGGGCCCCTTCATAGAAGTTGTATTCGGGAGTGTTATCTTTCCAACGAGTCTGATCCAGTCTAATATAGAGTCTTGGAACTCCAGATATAGATAAAAATCTGAGGAGAGGTCGAGTTGTCACCTCTGTTGGCAAATTCGACCAAGTTGATAAAATAACAAAATTTAGCCATGTTAAGGGTATAATTTGTTTTCTTTCCCTTCATAAAGTGTGTCTTGATCTTAAGAAAATAAAAGAAGAGAATAAACGGTGATTAAAATTGAATTCATGATGTCCACTTGGACTACTAATGAGTTGAAAAGTTAAAAGATAATAATGGGGAATGTAAGTAAGAAAGAAAAAATTGGTAAAAAAGAAATGAACATTATTACCATTGTTGTTCTTGTGTATGATATGTGGATTAATATTGAACAATGGTGGGTGTTTGTGGTTTCAGGAGGAACCGCGGGAGAAGTATAACAACAACAGGGGGACGCAAGTTGAGCGTTTACAACAGGTAGTTACTTGGTATCTATATCTTCTCTAGTCAATAATTATTTTAACTAACTATTGAACTATAAGAAACAATTAGGTGCTTATTGATGAGGAAAATAAAAGGGGTAAAGGAGAGATTTAGTGATGGAAATATATATATATAAAGAAACAAGTTGGTTGACATCGACATTACCAGTACGTGAGAGGAAAAATATAAACCTTGATTAACTATTCGGTTTCGGAATAGTTAATAATATCGGTGGGTGACGTCGATATCGACAAATTTTATAAACTTGATTAACTATTTGGTTTCGAAATAGTTAATGATATCGGCGGGTGACATCGATATCAACAAAATTTATAAACTTGACTAAATATTCAGTTTCAGTTAAGTTAATGATATCGGGGGGTGATGTCGATATCAGCAAAATTTATAGAATTGATTAGCTTTCCGAGGTGAAAGCTAATGATGTCAAGAATTCTTGACATCAGTATACTCGAGAACCTCCCACGGTAATATGAAACAATGATTAACTATTTTGGTTTTAAAAATAGTTAATGACACAACGATTACATTCGTGTCGCATTTTCATGAAACTGATTAGTTGTTTCCAAGACGGGCAACTAAAGACACTAATGGAGATCATTAGTATTGGCTATAGTCTTTTCGATGGAGGGTAGTAAAAAAACAAGTTTTCTTTTATATAACCTTAAAAAGGTGTATATGGTTGTATTTAGAATCTCATATGATTTAAGTAGATTGATAGATATGTTGTTTAAATTTCTTATGTAAATTGTTTGTATTTACTTAATTGTTTTTACTTCTATGAAAAATCTATATTTTGCAAGCTCCTCCCATTCCCATCAGGAATAGATTTTAAGTCCTTGATCTCTTTTTGTATAAGTTAGGAACTTGGGGATTTGTGGTGTAATTTTGTCATACAAAAAACATATAAACTGTATAGAATATTATATTCGAAATATTTTGTTTCTAGAAATATTAAATGTATCAACATACGCTTGGGATATTAGAAAGTACTAGATCAAGCTAGAATATTAAATTTTGTTATGTTATATATATATGAAATCTTCGTGTTTGAATTGGCTCTTTTAATTATTATCTTATGCGTGCGATGTAAGATGGAGTTTGAGAAGAAATATGTAGCTGGCATATTTTGGAATGAATTATGCAGTTGTTTGTACTAAACATGGATGTGATTATGGATGAGATGTGACTCAAACTGTGTGCAGGTTATATTGTCAATAACATGGGATCTTCCGATATAGGAGAGATGAAATTTCGGCGAGAGAAAAAAAATTATGCTCCATCTACCCTTTATAGGGGGAAAGGTTAACAAATAAACTAATAATTTTTTTTTTGGGTTCTTACAATATGTTACTAATGTGTTGAATGTGTGGGTTTAACATACTTACCTCTATTATTTTATATTTGAAAGATTTAAATTCTTGTGTTTTTCCAATTTGCATCTTCTAGTTTCATTATTTCTTTTCTTTCGCTTGTCATTTGTTAGTTTATTAAGTTTTCTATACCTTGCAAGTTTGGTAGTCAAGCAACCTAGGATTTTTAGAGTGTCTTTGTTTTATTAAAAGAAAAGGGAAAAGAGTAAGAAGGCAAAGATAAATATTATTTTTTCATAATAATAACTAGATCAGTATTTGTTTTTAGTTTTTTCTTCTATATATTTGATGTTTTTCCATTAAAAAAGAAAGATAAATATGTTGCTTTTCTAATTAACACATAAGACAACACTCATAAGTGTTTGTAAACTAAAACGATGTCATAAGAAACCTAAATTGTATCCCTTTATTCACAATTCAATGCTCTTCCTTTTTCTCTTAGTTGATAATATGTATGTTGTTTCTGGTAAGATGATTAAGAATCATAGGTTAGACTCATTTTCACATGGTTTGCATGCATAAACATATTCTATTTGTAAGATAAACAAGAGTTCCCTTTATATTTTGAGGTGTTATTTCCTTTTTGGCTTATGGTATATGGAGGAAAGAACAAAGTTCTTAGTTTTGGCAGGAGTTGCCTTTATGTCTTAAGCTCCATATCAATTTTGGATGGGAAGATATTTCTTATTCTTTATGGAAAAAAAGGGTCATGATTTGGATTCCATGAGAGAAAATTTAACAAGATCATATTTTATAAGTGTCATTTCCTTTATGGTTGTAAGTATGTTATTTTAGTAAATGTATAAACGATTAAAGTTTGGTGAGGGTGAGAGTTTGCAAATATTGTTGATCTTATTGGTCTTCAAATTTGTACAAAACATTTTAGGATGAGAAAAGATTACGATCGTGATAAAAGTTGATAGTTTATGCTAGATATGTTTCCTCCTAGTTTAGGTATAGTGGAAGCAAAAGAAAGAATGAATGTAACATCCCTAATATTTATATACAATCACTACAAGATCTTTTCATGATAATTCATATATTTAGGATTTGTTTTTTAAAATGGTCCATCAATTTGTTTACCATTTTCTATTTTTTTTTGTATAATTCCTTGCAATATTAATAATATTTTTTTTTATCAATATATGAAGATCTCAAGTTATCAACTAGTACATGCTTTACATTAATTTTTATCAATACACTTCAAACGTGTTGTCTGTGTATTTTTTATAAAAAAATGGAGATTTATGACCATTATATATATATATATATATATATATATATATATATATATATATATATCAAGCTTCTTTCATCGCAAGCTTTTCGATATATATATCGCAAGCTTCTTTCATCGCAAGCTTTTCGATGCAGTTGAACAGAAAGCCTGGATTGTTGAGCTTTTCTTGGAGAGACAAAGCTTCTTTGTTGTCGGTGGGAGGGGGAGAGATTGGGGTGTGTGTGTGTATACGTGTGTGGGTGTGTGTGGGTGTATATATATATATATATATATATATATATATATATATATATATATATATATATATATATATATATATATAATTACTAGCTATATTGCCCGCGCGGTGCCGCGGGCATTCTTGTATATATAATTTAACATAAATAAATTCACAATGATAAATTTATATGATATAACTACATAAAAGTTATAAATTAGGAGACAAAATGTATAAATTTTTAAGTTTAATTTGTTGCGCAAGCATAGAATACATCTTTTAGAATGTTGGTATTGTGCTATAAAAGATCAAAAAAGAGCGCGAACCAATATTAAAAAAACGAGCAAAATATTTTTATAAGAAAAAAAATAAAAAAGTAATAATTAAAATCATTGTCATTATTGTGTAGATAGTAAAATTATAAAAATCATTTAATACAAAGAGCAAATAAAAATAATAATAATGAAAAAAATAATGGGGAAAAGGAAGCAACATTAATTTCAAATATTATAACAATAACAACATCATAGTCTTAACATCTAAAATTATTATTGTTGTTACTATCAAAACAATAAAAATTATCAAATTATACTGAGGAAAAAAAATAAAAAGCATGAACAAAATAGCAAGCAAGAAAAACAATTAAAATATTATTATTATTATTATTATTATTATTATTATTATTATTATTATTATTATTATTATCATGAAAGGATAAATGAATGAATGAAAGATTAAAAAAATTGTAAAAGCTACAAAAAAATACCAAACAAAAAAACTACAATGAAAACTAAAAATTATTATTGTTATCATTGTGAACACAATAAAAATTATTAATTGTTCTGAGGGGAAAAAAACCTCAAAAACATTAACAAAAGAGTAAGCAAGAAAAATAATTAAATTATTATAATTAAAATTATTATTATTATTATTATTAATTTGTTTTTGTTAATAATGAAAGGGAAAAAATGGAATAGAAAAAAATTTCCAAAAAACTTGAAGAAAATATCAAACAAAAGAATAAAACAAAAACAAAAACTATCATTGTTATCACTGCCAAAACAATAAAAATTATAAAATTATCCCTAGAAAGAAGAAACTAAAAAACATTAACAAAAGAGTGAGCAAGAAAAATAATTAAAATATTATTATTATTATTATTATTATTATTATTATTATTATTATTATTATTATTATTATTATTATGGTGTTAATAATGAAAAAAATAAAATAAATGAAAGACTAAAAAAACCATGAAAACTAAAAATTATCATTGTTATCATTGTCAACACAATAAAAATTATCAAATTATTCTGAGGAAAAAAAACCCTCAAAAACATTAACAAAAGAGTAAGCAAGAAAAACAATTAAATTCTTATTATTATCATTATTATTATTAAAGAACAAATAAATAAATGAAGGACTACAAAAATCCTAAGAACTGTAATAGAAGGAAAAAAAAATTAAAATTATCATTGTTATTACTATCAAGGCAATAGAAATTATCAAATTATCCAGAGGGAAAAAACCAAAAAAACATTAACAAAAAAGTAAGTAAGAAAAACAATTTTATTATTATTATTATTGTTGTTGTTGTTGTTGTTGTGCTAATAATGAAAGGAAAAAAATGAAAGATTAAAAAACCCAAAAAACTTTAACAAAAGATCAAATTAAAAAATAAAATATAGGGATTAAAATCTAAAATTAAAAGTATAAGGGACCAAAATGAAAATCAATTATATAATCAATTTTATCCAAGGACAAAATTGAAAAAATCACAACTTCCGTATCGAATATATTAAGGTTTTTTTATTCAATCCGGAAATTAAAAGATGGAAGACCGAAGTGAAACATTAACATTTAATTAATTTCAATCGAAGGACTCAATTAAAAAGTCAAGGACCGAAATGAAAGTCCAAACTGGGGGCCTCTTCTGTACCAAACAGAAAATTAAAAGTCCAGGGACCGAAGTGAAAAGTCAACAAACCTAAGGGCCTCAACTGTATATTTGTATGCAGGAGAGAGAGAAACGGAACAAACAGCTTTAACCGGCCACCGACGTATACACGGACATCGGATGATGCAACGCGCCGCACCGGGAGAAAGACCACGTAGAGGCGCATCGACTGAGATGCCTGGTAGCCCATTTCCGGTGACGCTATCAGCCTGTACGCACCCCTTTAACAGGGCGTGAGTCGGAATACTGTCGATCGCGTGGACAACACGCGTCGACAGTATTCCGAGAAAAAAAAAGGGTCAATTACCGTTCCACCCTTGCATCCAAATCAGTGATTTTGTCTTATTGGGGGCTATTTTTGTATTTAACTGTTTATAAAAAAAAAGAGTTGCGGAGGACCGGGCGAACCGGACCGGTCCGTACGCGTGCAATTACACCCTTAACCCTGAGCACATAACCCTATTTTGTCCGGCTTGAGGGTCAAAAACGTTAATACACTGTTCATGATTGATTAAAATAAAAAAAAGGACAAAACAGGAAAAGCCGAAAATGACCCCATTTTACCCGCACAATTTGCCAAGAATGCAAAGGCTAAAAATGGGTGCACACTGCCGCAATCCACGGTGATTTAAGAGAGAATCCACAGTGTTTTGCACAGTGAAAACTCCACGGCAATTAGATGTTAGGTAATATATATATATATATATATATATATATATATATATATATATATATATATATATATATATTGAAAATAATGTAACTATATTAAAAATATTTGTTTTTATTTTTATTAAAAAATACCTCAACAAGAGAGTAAAAACTTATATACAAAATTAATAATTATATTGTTGGAAAGTTTTTAATCGTGCACACTCATCACTACGTAACGTGATAGAACGTTCATTTGGCGTATGAAAACTGAGGTGGCGAATTTTACAACACATGTCTGCTTATCCATACAAAATACAAGTGAAGATTGTGGTTGCATCAATGACACTACATAATTATATTAGAAGAAGATCACAAGATGATATGATCGCAATCCTAAATTTGTTCCTGAAGATATTTTACCAGATGTTCACCGATCAAATAGTTAGAAAATATATACACATTCATGTATGGATTTAGTTCGTGATGAAATTGCAAATAGTTTGAAGAGAGAATAAAACCAAGTGTCTAATTTATTTGTATTATTAATTATATTATATTTTTATGATTATTAATCTACAACATTTAAAAAACATTATATATATATATATATATATGTGTGTGTGTGTGTGTGTGTGTGTGTGTGTGTGTGTTCTTTAAAGTAATTTCAACAATTGACAGCAATATGAAAATCATGGTAACCAAACACACAAAACTGCTTTTCATTAAACTCAATATCAATCACAGTTTTAACCAAACACTAAAATTTCAGTTATGAACCACAACTAAAAGCGCTTTTCATAAAACTGTTTTTTTTTCAACCTTAACCACAGCAGCAACCGCCACGCCAAACACGCTCTTAGTGGTGAGAAATGGCTTAAACAATTATCTTCTCTCATCACCGAAATCTAACGGCTCCTCTCTCTAACTAAGAACTAAAAAAATAATTTAAATAATATTTTATATCAAAATCAATTTTTTAAATCTATAAGGATAAAAATTGTCTAATTTGTATTATTTGCAAAGTTTAAGGACCAAAATATATATTTTGAATAATCTCTCAGGTTTGGCCTTTTTTTTTAATTCTTCTCCCTCTTACTTCTACTATTTTCTAATAAATTAAATTATTTAAAACAAAACTTGCAAAGATAAAAATAAATTATTAACAAATATACAATATATGAAAAATGGATGCTCAACAATATTCGTTTTAGTTTTTTCATTGAATTTCATGTAATGTTGTAGCATAATGTTGTTGATTTCATTTCATTTGAGCTGAAATGTTTCATAACAGTTAAAAACACGAGATAAAACAACATAATTTTTACCTCGCTTAAAATTTCGGTCCATTTCAGAATTTTTCCAAATTTTATCTGGAACATTTTGATTTTGTTCTGTCTGTTCCGTTCCGACCAAATACTGTTTTTTTTTTTAAATAATGAATAACTTTACAATATCAATCATATTTCTTAATCCAACCATTAGATTGTGATGAAATTTTATGAGGAGTCTCTTGACATATATATATATATATATATTATATTAATATTTCAGAGCAATTAGAGAATATAATGACCTTGCAAGATTGATGTTATACATTCATATAATATTATACATGTTCATAATTTTGTTTAGAGAAACTATTTTATTGTGTCCTTTTTAAATTAAGTTTTCCTCAATTTCATTATTCAACAATGAGTTTATTACGTATTGAACTTTATAATTTAATTTGATTTGCTTTATTTAAGGCTATCATGGTCTTATAACAAAGGTCACATATTTGAAAGGTTGACCCGAGTCGATTCAATATATCATCGTTTCAATATTTTTTTAAGATATCAACTTGATTTTTTTAAATTAAATTATATTTTTATCAATTTTTCATGTTATCTTTAAGCTCATCAAGTCAGTCGAGTTATATCAGTTCAACTTTCATTTTTTTACTTATATTTAAAATTTAAATTGCACAATTCTAAATAATTTTATTTTTAGATTTGAATTAATATATTTAATTATATATATACATAAATAACACAATCTTGAAATATAATCTTCTATTTTTTTTTATTAAAGTACTTTAAAACCAAAATATTCTATTTCAATTAAAAAAACAAAATACGAATATTTGATGTAACATGAAAATGGTAAGCAAACACAAAGCACAGAAGCACAAGCGCATCGAATGGACATGTATTCCATTACAACAGAATCACCACACCATCCAATCCGTCCGTCCGTTTATCCATAAATCATAAAATAAAAACACGGACACTCACCCACACACTCTTCTTCGTGGCTTTCTCTTTTATCCAAAGGTCGCAATCCTCCCCCCTCCCCCAACCCACCCACCCACTCACACACACAAACTCAAAGCACAGATTCCTTGCTCCATTCTGCTTTTCTCTTCATCACTGTAAGTCTATCTCCGTACCTCGAAACAAAGTAATCACTCTCTTCTCTTCTTTTGTTTAATTTCTTCATTTCTTTGGCGGACCTTAACTCATCTCTTATCATTTAAGATCCAGACTTTGTTGACTCTTTTTTTTTATATAATAATATTAATAGCCTAGATCGTTAAACCTAAAACGAAATTGAGAAATCCGTCTCTTGCCTAACACATCATGAAATTAAATTCTGATTTTTCGGATCCTGATTCGGCTTTGGATGTACAAATGTATGATTTTTTTGTTAGATTGAGTAGTTTCAATTTTTACTTCTTAAAAAACTGTTTATTTTGTATGTAGTTCTTCTTGCTGTTGACTTTGTTGCATAGTGAAAAGGAAGTGTTTTCTTTTTCATCAGCTGCATGGTTTGATTATATTTAATTGAATTTATGAGGATTTTACCTCATGACACTCTGCTTGGTTGCTGAGAAAACCCAGTAATATTGGTGAATTTATTTTCTTTAACTAGTATAAACTGTGGGAGTTGGTAGAGTTGAGTGGTTTTTTTGAAAAGCTTTTTATGGTTCCTTGGAAATCTTGGTGGTGGCATGTTACAGACAGGGGATCCAATTCAAGGAGGATTCTTTTTAAATTATATTTTATGAAGATATGTTTAATGTTGGTGAATTTTTTACAGGGCAATCATGAGCGACAAGGGAGACAAGACATGCCCATTGTGTGCTGAGGAGATGGATTTGACGGATCAGCAATTGAAGCCATGCCAATGTGGCTATGAGGTTTAACCTCTGAAATCTCACTTTGTTGTTACTTTTTGTGTGAAGAAAGGGCTGTCAACTTTCCACTTTTTTATTATTTTTTGTTCACTCCTGTTTTCTTCTCTTATTATCACAGATCTGTGTTTGGTGCTGGAACCACATTATGGAAATGGCTGACAAGGATAATTCTGAGGGCCGCTGCCCGGCTTGTCGTATACCGTACGACAAAGAAAAGATAGTAGGGATGGCAGCAAACTGCGAAAGGTTATCATCATGCTTGCTTTGCAGTTCCCTTTCTTTTGTGCAAATGCGATTTGATGAGTTGTTGATGTTCATAATTCACCATGCGTTCAGGCTAGTGGCTGAAATGAATTCAGAGCGAAAACTGAAGTCACATAAAGGGAAGCCAAAATCATCTGAAGGGAGGATGCATCTAAGCAATGTTAGAGTCATTCAACGGAATCTAGTGTATATAATTGGATTACCTCTCAATATTGCAGATGAAACCGTGAGTATTCTTGCATATCCTTGTGCATCTCATTACATTTTTGAAGTATATATAATCATGCTGTGGTTATTTTAAGTTCGCGTAACTCTTTTTTATATATTTCGAGAGTCTGAGGTGTATTTTGCTTTCTATCAGCTTCTTCAGCGAAGAGACTATTTTGGCCAATATGGAAAGGTTCTGAAGGTGTCTATATCTCGAACTGCAACAGGGGCGATTCAACATTCTGCAAACAACAGCTGTTGTGTGTAAGCTCTTTGGCCATGTTTTTGCCACATGCTCTCTCCCTCCCACACAGTGAGCGGAAACTTGAATCCTAACCAGGGATTCTGTCATATTGTAGCTATTTGATATTTTGTAGTGTTAAAATGGTACATTTTTTTTTTCACTTTTTAGGTATATAACATATGCAAAAGAGGAGGAAGCAGCTTGTTGTATTCAATCAGTGCATAGTTTTGTCTTAGAAGGTAGATCCTTGAGGTAAGCACATCTTATTCTTCTCCTGTGTGTTACTTTTTATATTGACAATCTGATGATTAATAAGAGTTTTCCTCTACAGGGCATGTTTTGGAACGACAAAATATTGCCATGCATGGCTGAAAAATATGGTAAGCTCACACAAAGGTTCTTCCTTTATGAGTCTGAATACCAAGAACTGAGATTTTTATGTTTTCTCTGTGACCAATATTTCTTTTGGTCCAGCCTTGCAGCATTCCAGACTGTTTATATTTGCATGATTTTGGCTCTGAAGAAGATAGTTTTACAAAAGATGATTTAGTTTCAGCCTTTACAAGGTATTGCTCTGGTCTTTAATTTTTGAATCACGATCCTTTATAATTTTCTTAAAGGATGTGCACTGAAGCTGCACTATGTAATGATAAGATAATGCTGTCTTCCACTCGGTTCCTGTCCATTGTGAATGTCTCCCCCTATTCTTTAGTTCTCCATCTCTTACATTATTATAGGTTGCTTTAGAAGACTTGCCTGATACTGCTGGTTCTGCTAATCATATATACACTAATCTTGCTTAAATTACCTTATTTTGGTTTTAAGGGATACAGACAGGGTCTCCCCCTTTTCTTCAGTTTTCCATCTCTCTTACACCAATTCGGTTGCTTTAGAAGACTTGCCTAATACCGCAGTTCTTCTGCTATTCATATATACTTCAATCTTACTTAAATTACCTCATTTTGGTTTTAAAGGAGTAGAGTGCAACAAATTATTGGTGCTACAAATAACTTGCATCGGCGTTCAGGAAATGTTTTGCCTCCCCCAGCAGAGGAGTGCACCAATAGGAACATATCATTGACAGCCAAAAATGATTCCAAAAGTTCTAACGTAAGGCTCCACATTATACATTGCCTTTGTGGAAAATTTGGTTATTTTTGGTGGTTGGGGACTAGATATTCTTGTAGGACTGATCATTATACTCTATACTCTGATGTTATCATTGAGAAGTTAAAGTAGTGAATGATCTCCAGTTAAGTAAAGTTCAAATAAATGAAATCTGCAAACCATATTGTAGTACTGTATTTACCCTGCAGTGTGCTCATTATTTGAAATATCCTGATTATTGCTTTCCAGCAAAATATAATGAACTGGGATAGCAGTTCATATGCGGAAAGTGGTGCTGGAATATCCAATACACTACATGGAGCAGCTTCATGGTATGATATCTGTTTGTTATGTGGCATCCTGAATTTTATCTTATGATATATGTCATCCTGAATTTTATCTCATGATATGTGGCATTGAGAATTTATTACATACCATTTAATGTCTTTTATCAGGGTGACATGTGTCGCTGGCAGTTTGCCACCAGTGAAAAGTTTGTCATCGTCAGGTGGAACTCCAAATCATATACCTGAAACATCACACGGTCCCTGTGCTCTTGCATCAGAAGTTGTGAGCACCAAAAATTCTGGTGACATAAAAAGAACCATACTTGAAGGAAGCTGCGAAGTTAATCCTGCCAATTTAA
Organism: Salix udensis; assembly: GCA_029204005.1. Classification (NCBI taxonomy): domain Eukaryota; kingdom Viridiplantae; phylum Streptophyta; class Magnoliopsida; order Malpighiales; family Salicaceae; genus Salix; species Salix udensis. The sequence continues at coordinate 24,114,179 of CM055034.1, forward strand.
CATTGATTGACCATTTACCTTGTTCACCAGCATCTCAGGACAGTGCTGGAGATACTGCATTGCCATCAGCTGTAACAAGCCCTTCAAAACTCACCAAACCATCTTGTATTACTAGTCTGGATGAGGATGAAAATTTTCATTCAGATGGGGATCTTCAGGGACTATGTTCTGGGTTATCATCAATTAGCATTGATGGTAACCTTAAGGATGAGTACTGTGAACCTGTTGTTTCAGAACTTTCGATTTCTATTCATAAACTGCCCAAAAGTCAAGTCTCACAACCATTTGTGAGTGAGCCACTTAGCCAGTCGTCAATCTTGCCAACACGGAGTGCTTTTGTTGAGGATTTACCATGTTTTGATGATCAAGAAGTCCAGGGCTTTGAAATCATCCATAATCAACCACCCATATCATCCTTTCCTTCTCCAAAACAGCATTTGGAACAGTCTTGGCAGCAAGGCCAGATTCATCAATGCACTGCTGATGTACATCCAAGCTTTCTCCCCCCTAAGCTTGATGAGGTTGCTTTTCCATTCAGATCTGGCAACACAGTTTTGTCTAATGGATTGCTTGACAGGCAAGCTAATGACCTTACTGAGTGGGACAGGTCTATTAATCATTCTAGTGTCTTCTTAGAGGTAGGATCAGGGAAGTGCCTGGAAGAACATGGTAATTTGGCCAGTGGTGACTGTAAACTTGATCAAGATACAGATGAGAGCAGCATTATCTCAAATATTCTATCCATGGATTCTGGTGTGTGGGAAGATTCGTTGACATCACCTCAGAGTTTAGTTAAGTTCCTGGCTGATAATGATACACAACAAAGTTCCCTCAAAATGCCATGCATACGAAAACCACATGAGAGTAGTCAATCAAGGTTCTCATTTGCCAGGCAGGATGATATCTCTAATCACTTGTCTAATTTTGAATATTCTCTTGAAAATTCAACAAATAAATCTCCTGCCTCAAATCATATTGTTGAAAACAAGGAACCTTGGATGGACAATTACCGAAGTATCTCTTCAAATATTACTTCTATGGAATCAAATGGTTTTCTCAGCAGGCATCCTTTCACATCTTCTAGCTTTTCTGGTGAGTGCTACCTAATTTGATATGATGCACTGTCCTATTTCTTGTAAAGCTGTTCTTTTCATATTACTGGATGTACTACAGTTCCAGTGCAGTATTGTTGCTTTCTTGCTCTGGCACTAATGCTTATTCTTGTTAATTTCCATCAAATGTTTTTCTTACCATTATCTTATGCTAGTTTTTTTTTTTCTCTTCAATATATGATGTGATTTCTGTATGTTTTTGTGAATAATGCCCCGAGTGCAGAAAACCATCTATGACAAAGAGTAATGCTAGGGACACTTCTAAACTCTCTTACTAAATAATGTGTTGTTTTCTTTTAGCCATTCTTGCTAAAGAAATAGGAAATGGCTCTATCATTAACAAAAGTTTTTTTAAAATTAATATTTTGTCATTCATTTGTAGGCTAGTTAATTATTCAGTGTGAGATGTATAAAAAAATTCTTTGTATCCTTAACATTATTCGTATGTTAACATGTTTTAATTAATTTCCTTGAATAACAGGGAATTTTATTTCTTTCTTAGATGTAAATGATGCATGTCCTTTTTATTGGCAATTTTATCTTTGTATTCAAAGTTTGAAAGTATGCACATGAGTTACTTTCTTTCTTGTTTCTTTTCTTTTCTTTTTTCTTTGTTTTTATTTTTTGGTTGAGGGTAGGATTTTAGCTTAATCTGTTCTCTAGTGCTAAGGTTTTGCTACCACTTAGGCCATGACTGTCCTGGTCTACAACCGTGTTGGAAGGTGGTAAATAAATTTGATTGGTGATGTGGGCATGTAGGGAACTGGAATGTTTCCTACCTTGTCAACAGGTAAAATGGTTTATGTATTTTCAAAATAACATCCAACTCTTTATAAAAGGATAGTATGCCTTCTGGAATGTTAACTTCTAGACAATCTTTGAAGTTGGGAGGCTGAATTAGCTATCTAGCCTTTATTAGGTGTTTTTTTTTTCATTCACGCCACTGGGAGACATGCCTAGATTCAGAAGAAACATGGAGTTGGTTTCTGGGCTCTGTTCCATAGCAGAGCTTCTGAATGTTTTAATGGATTAAAGAGTAACTGCTGGTATCTAGGATGTTTTATAGTTACAACAACATGGCCATTGAGGCTGACATGATATGGTGGCTTCTGTTTCATGTGTTGTTGAGGACAACCCATGAAAGTAAATGCCTTTCAAGTTTTATCTTGCTCCCTATGTTAACAAAAAAAAAATTCCCTCTTTTCTTTTCGCTAGGCTACATCTTTGCTTGGTATCAGTTTTGGTAGGGCAGGTGTGTGTTGTCAGTTATTTTTCAGAATCTGAGATACTCATTAATTTTAGACATGGCCTATCGAAGGTAAAATTCTGACATGTGAGAATGGTGTCATTTGGATTGAACAAGCAATTCCATTGATCTTTAGAAAGTCAGAGATGGAGTTGACATAGTGACAGTAGTGACGGTGCTTGGTCATATCTTTGGTACAGTTATTCTAGTTCTTATGATCATGTGGAAAGTTTTCTAGGAAGGTTTACCATATAGTTTTCATTTATATTTGGAAATGCCAAAATGCTTTGATTCTCATAGCTTGTGCCATCAGTTATGTGAAGTTTTCTTAGCATTTAATAACAAATTAAAATAAAAAAGAAACTCTTAGTAATTATATGAACTCCTTGAATTCCAATTTGCATGTTTCAGAGACTGCGATGATAACATCTATTATTTTGGTAATCTTAGGAATCTTCCTAACTATTCTCCTGAATGTTTTCTTACTGCAATGCATGAACAGTTTCCAAAACTTCAACCTCTCCCCCTCCAGGATTCTCAGTGCCAAGCCGAGCTGTACCTCCAGGCTTTCTTACTCCTGGGGCAGTACACTATGATTTTGACCATTCTGGTTTGTGATTTATAATTTATGATGGTTTGTTCCTTTTTGTTAACTTTCTCTTTATTGAGTTTTAATATTTCTCTTTATTCTTCAGCAAATCATTTTCTACAAAACTCTGCTCCACTATCTAGGAATATTGGCATCTCTGGGGATGTTGAATTTATTGATCCTGCAATAATGGAAGTTGGCAAAGGATTTCTGTCAGCAAGGCTGAATAATCCAGTCTTTGATGCTAAACCAGCTTTATCTCCCCAGTTTAATCCTTTTGATCATGATTCAGAGTTTCAAATGCTGATGCGGCAATCAATTTCTGCTCAGCAGAACCCCAGGTTGTCAGATCACTTCGGGAATAGATTCTCTCCACTAGATGATGCTTACACCATTTCACCTATGCTTCTTGGTCAATCCCCACCCAACAAACAATCGCCATTTACACATTTGACAGCTCAACAGCATAGAAATATGCACATGTCAAATGGCAGTATGGGTGGTTGGAATGAGGTAAAAAACATCAGTGATCCATGTATGCCAGAATTCCTGGGAAATGGAGGGATGGGATTTAGCAAATATGTTCCTAGCTATGAGGATTTGAAGTATCAAATGTCTGGTTCTGGCAATCTATACAACAGAGGGTTTGCAATGTGATTTCTGTGGAATTGGAATTGCTTCTTATTGCTTGACTAGGCTGATGAACATAACAGAGTGATTGATTTAGTGGCTTCTAAGGTGCCCTTAGATGAATATACTTCGGTTTATCTCGTTGCATATTGGTGGTTGGCAACCCTAATCAGGTGCATTCTTTGCCCCTCCCATTAACAGAAACTTTCTATCTTCTATCAGAGTGATTGAAAAGGCAGTTTATCATCGTGGAAGAATTGAATAATTGAATGTTTGCCGCAAGAGATTACGGTGCTGGTAGTGGTGCACTTATAGGACTGAGATGGCTCTTGGCTGACTATCTGTGGTACATTTGAGCTGAGTGGTGGTTCCATTTGATGCAGATGCATGTTCACTCCATGCGATATTGACGTCAATCTTTTCCACGTGAAGTTGAGGTGAATGGCGAAAGACATCTTTGTGTGTATTCAATTTCCTTTCTCACTTTGTTTCATCGTGGACTCAGAAAATCAATATACATTGAATATTATATATATTCATGTTGTATTTGTCTTTGTATTTGCAGGTCAGCTGGGAAAAGGACACTGCTTTTAGCCATGCACATTTTGGCGGTTCTGTAGACATGGAGTGAATCTGCATGCTAACCCATTGAATGAAGAATGAAGGTATTTGGTAGTTGCACCTCTTTAAGTTATGCTCTCTATCTTAACTAATAGGGGCCCCATGCTAGAGCTCAAATGGAAAACCAAGGCTTCCTATGGATAATAGAAAATTGAAGGTCTTATTTTCATTCTCCCCGTCCTTCCTTTGTATTAAAATTCTGACCCTTTTATGAATGAAAACAAAGTGGATTCTTTCAAGATTTTGCAAGGCTTAGATTGATTTTTGGAAAACTGATTTACTAACGTCATTTTATCAAATCATAAAAAAAATCAAGTATAGAGAAAAAAATGATTTACTACATGTAACTTTGTTTAACAAAAAAAATAAACACAAGGAAACAGAAAATCACAATAACCTAAATCATGCGGAGTTGATGGATCATGGTAGTAAGATGATGGTTTCTCAATAAAAAAACACAGCTGTCTTTAAAGGGTAAAATAGTCTTTTTACTAGGTCCATTTCTTTTTAGAATTGTCCATTTTATTTTACACAGTTAAATTACTTGGTTGCATTTAAAAGCGAAGAAAAAAACTTTGGTCTAGATTTTTTTTGGAATTTCCTCTTACCATGTAGTGTGACTACTCTGGCTCTTGAAAAAAAAAATCCCAGGCTCTACTTCAAAGCCATATAAACTGGAATTTTTGCAATAATCATGTGATCCAAGTGCAATTTAATAAATGATTTTATAAGAAAATGTTGCTGAGTGTTGTTTTCTGGCGATGTGTGTGGTGGCTCACAACGGATAAAATTTGGCTTCCTTGTTTTTCAATTCACAACAGCGGGGACTATCTTTCCTGTCGGTGCATGTAATTCCTAATGGGTTTCTCGACGATTGACTTTCTTCTTCTTTTCTCGATTCTCATTCCGTCATCGCACCATTTCACATCAACCTCTTAATTTGCATCCTTATATTTTTTAGTTGTTTTTTTTATTAATTTATAGTATTATATTCTTTTCGGTTTTCCTCTATATACTTCATTTTATATTTGGTCATCGGTTTTTTTATTGCTATTTATTTTATTTGATATAGTTCTTATATCTGATTTTTTTAACAATTTCACTCTCATTCCTTATATTTATATATAAAAAATTATCTCTTTGAAAGCCAGGCATTGGTCGCACGGCTTCCCTTCAAGCCGTGACGGAAACTTATTATAGATACGTTCGCATGCCCAAAATTCTCAGAACTTTCTACTAGGGTTCTTCCCTTCTCTCTCGGGGGTGGCCCCCACCCTTTAGGAGGCGTGATTGCTCCTCACTTGATCTATATCCTCGCTCTCTTTTTTAATTTTCACTGGCTAACGATTTGCCTGCTCTCTGGCACGAGATCCTTCTTGTTAATAACTAGTTAATTGACTACATTGCGGATGGAACAAACAATTTTTATAATTATTGAAATTAAAATATAATATTTATACATAAAACAAATCAACTTATCTTATTATAACAACAATAACATCAAAGTCTTAACATCTAAAATTATCATCATTATTATTGTCAAAAGAATAAAAATTATTAAACTACCCCAAGAAAAAAAACACAAAAAATTAACAAAAAACAAGTAAGAATAAAAACTAAAACTAAAACTATTATTATTATTATTATTATTATTATTGCTGTGTTCATAATGAAAAAAATAAATTAAAGCAAAGCCTAAAAAATTAACAAAAAAGCAAATAAAAAATAAAATAAAAATTATTAGACGAAAAAAAAATCATTTGACTTGAAAATTAAAAAACAAAAATGATCTAACTACGCTGTGGGTTGAGCAAAAAGTTTTTATAATTGTTGGGATTAAAGAAATTAATAGGATTTGCTGGTTCAAAATTAAAATTTAATATCTACATATGAAAGTTTGATATAATAAAACAGATCAACACATCCCTATTATAACAATAGTAACATCAAAGTCTTAACATCTAAAATTATCATTGTTATTACTATCAAAATAATAAAAATTATCAAATTATCCCGAGAGAAAAAAACTCAAAAACATTAACAAAAGAGTAAGTAAGAAAAACAACTAAAATTATTATTATTATTATTGTGTTAATAATGAAAATAAATAAAAAAATGAAAGACTAAAAAAATCCTAAAAACTTTAACAAAAGAGCAAACAAAAAAAATAAAATAAAAATAATCAAGTGAAAAATATTCATTTGAATTGAAAATAAAAATAAATAAATAAACAAATAAAAAAACAAAGAAAGAACAAAGGGAGAGAAAAACATTATCAATTTTCAAATGGTCATAGACACAATAAAATTTAAGAGCTATTTTTTTTTAAAAAAATACCACCTCAACAAATAAAAAAATAATAAAAATAAAAAATCAAAGCCAAGAGCACACTTATATATACACGGACTAAAATAGAGACTATTCCGGAAATATAAAAAAATAAAAGGATTAAAATAAAAAATTAAAAGTATAAGGGCCGAAATGAAAATCAAATATATTATCAATTTCAATCTAAGGACAAAATTGAAAAAAATCTAAACTTTTGTACCGAATATAATAAGGTATTGAAACCCAATCCAAAAATTAAAAGAAGGAGAACCGAAGTGAAACCTAAATATATAATCAATTTAAATTGAAGGATCCAATTGCAATAATTCAAAACTTATATAATAGAAATCAGGACTATAAATAAAATTATAGGTGCAAGGATGTAAGTGTAGAACTCGAAAAAATGGGGGCCTCTCCTACATTTTAGCATGCAGGAGAGAGAAACACAAGAGAAAGACATTTAACCGGACACCACCACTGATACGACCAACGGTTAGGAAAACACGCCACACCAAGAGGAAGACCACATGGCGGCATATCGTCCGAGACGCCGATAGCCCATTTTCTTCGACCGTAGGATGCCTCACGTGCCTCTCGAATAGGGCGTGAGGCCGAATACTGTCAGTCGCGTGTGCCACACGCGCCAACAATATTCCGAGAAAAAAAAATTAAATTCAATTACCGGTCTACCCCTGTGCCTAAGTAATCAATTTTGTCTTATTAGGAGCTATATCCATATTTAATCATTTTCAAAAAATGTGAAATTCTCGTGGCACCCCTCCCCTCCCAAAGCTTATTTTTGTCCTTTTAGAGGAACAAAACGGTGATTTCACTGTGCAAAAAATTAAAAAAAAATAGAAAATGAGGCAGACCGGATTAGACCAAACCGAACCAAGATTGTGCAATTACATAGGAACCCCTCCGTCCATAACCTGTTTTTTTGTCTTTTTTGAGAGATAAAACCGTTATTTTTACTATGCAAAAAGAGAAAAAACCAAAGAACCGACAACCTGAACGACCCGAACCCACCCGAAAATTGAGTATTACTATTGTAATCCATAGTGAAAATACACACAAGCTACAATAGTGACTCTGTGCTCTTTTAGTGTATTTGATAATTATTATTATTATTATTATGTATTTAATTTTGTGATAATTAAAATAAATATCCAAAACAACTTAACGATTAGTGAAATAAAATCATTTCTTCAGTCAAAGCTCTTCTTTCTTGTTCACGTTTTCTTTTTTTGAGAAAATGGTTTTCTTTATTTATCAGTAACATGGTTTTTTAAATTGAAGCTTTTCAAAATGAAATAAATTATTACAAGAACTTCGACAATTTAAATTAAGAAGAAGAATCGTATTCCTTTAAATCAAACTCCCATTCCTTATTCATTTATTTTCTTGTTTGACAGAAAACATTATGTACTATATTTATCAGAAGATATGTAATGATTCACAACACCCCATTTAAAACCTCGATTCAAAAGCTGTATCATCATATAATTTTTACAAAAACAATGCTCATTTAAGAATATTAGAAATGTCAAGAAAGGGTGCAGAACCAACCTACCTATATACCTAGAAGCCAAGGCCCAGAGCCTGGCTTTAAAAAGGAAAAAAAAGCTGAGGTTGACAATCCTGCACTGCACTGAGCGACCACCAAATTCCCCTCCCTCAATGTAATATATAGTTTCCGGCAGTGGTATGGAAGGCGGGAGATATTGATGGATTGGCGTTTTCATGGTGATTATCTGTGCCGAGTCGTGGTTGATTCTTGGCCTGAGGAGATAGATATATTAATGGTGTTTTCGACAGCAGCTATTCTTCTTCCTGTCTACTCATTGTTGGATTCGTTTTCACTTATTCTAACCCCTGTGGTGTCTTCGGGTTTGAGTATATTTGCAGTATACATGTAGCTTAGGCGTGTGAAATCGGTGCTCCCTGCGCTTTCAACTCCCACTAGCCATTAATTATGAATCAATCCCAGCTACCAAACCTCGTTTGCTTTTAAAAAGAAGAGGCTAGGCTCGCATGCCAAACAGTGGCAAGCATCACGCGGCTACATGGACAGTGACCCGTCCACGAAGCTCCAGACCTGTGCTGCTGCTGCTGCTGCTGCTGCTGCTGCTGCTGCTATTATTAACTTATTACTATCATTCACTACCCTAGCTAGTTACGTACAATGTTACAGAGCAGAGCTTCCAACTTTTTATTCCGTTTCGATGGATAAGTACTGGGCGCAATTACGTGTGGTGTGAAAAGAAAAAGGTCGATGGAGGGATGAGACCCGGCATGGAAGCAAATCGTTTAGCTGGTAAAATATAGAGTTGAATGCTGACAAATCGTTAATTTGTAGCTGTAAGAGTTTGGGATAGTCGATATTACACGAACAATACCTGAAATAAATGGAGTTTACCGAATAAAAAAAGAGTAGAGTGCCCATGGAGACAGAGATATATGAATGCATGATCATCTGTGTTTCCTGGCTGGATCACGTACCTGGCGCATGAATTCACGTTCATGATTATGCCAGCTCATGTCATCTGCTTTTATTGGCACACTTTCAAAGCAATTTATTTATATATTTTGAGTTATGTATATTTTGCTTTTTAATATTAGTTAAGTCCGTCAAAAGAAATAATACAAATGATAAAACCGTAGAATGATCGAAAAAAATACCTGTAAACTAACACGTAAGGGTCCAATTTAATTATATGATGAATTTCCATGTACATTATTGTATTTGAATTTTAACATTATTGGTTTTATCGACCTTTTTTTTATTTATAAAAAAACACTTTTTAAATTAAAACCTTATAGATAAATAAAGTGCCAATATGATACTATAAAATTCTTATTTTTAATAAAAAATATTAACCAATTTATTAAGAATTTTATAATTTCTTAAAACTGTCTTTTTTTCTTAATCACGGTGGGTAAGATTTACTTATTCATTGTGATCGAATATATTTTAGTAGCACATTTCAAATGTCCCCCCCCCCCCAACCAAGAAAAGAAATGTTGTCAATAATATGCTAATATTATTTTTTTTAAAATTAAAAAATTATTATAATACTTTTCTTAATGAAAAACATTTTGAAAATCAATCTCAACCACACTCTTAAACATGACCGTAACAAACAAATAGCACAATTATCCTCGTGAAATAGTATATGGTTTTTGAAATTTATTTTTTATCTAGTTGTATGGAAATAAAAATACAGATTTATTTAAAATTATAGATAAAAATGTTTTTTTAATTTACAATAACATTATTTTTGCAATATGGTTTTTTGAATAAAAAGTAATAGCATTAAATTTTTTTTTGAAAAAATTCTAATAATTTGAATCCAGAAGGAAAAGATTTATATTCCCACTCGAAAACTTCCTTTTCTTTGTTCATGTATTTCTTTTATATATATATATATATATATATATATATAAAAGACATGATTTTTAATGATAAATATTATTTCATTAAAAACTTTTGAGGTTAATTAATCCATAAAACATAAAACAATGTCAAAATAATGTGAGGATGAAATTGAAAAAATGTAAAGATCGATACCCGTTTCTGTATAATCTTCAAGATGGACAAAAAGAATTGCACTATGAAGATTGACCGCACAATTGTGTCTCTACAGTAAAAGTAACACGAAGCTATGCCTTGTTCAAGTTTCTTTATAGCAATAGGTTTTTATGCTCGCAACATAAGATGGATTTCACTGCTTGAAAGTGACTTTCAAGATTATATTAATGCACATAATATCTTTTTATATATATATATATATATATATATATATATATATATATATTTATGGCTGCTTCGAGCCTAGTGGTGGATGCTGCTAATGACTTGTACGGTCAAGATTATATTTGAGAAGAATTGGCACCCACATCGTTTGCAATCAATGAACAAATAAAAATAAATAATTATATATTAGGTGGTCCAATTGCATGAACTTGTTGACCTGAGGATTGAGGTCCCTTTTATCCCTCTGTTTTCGTTCTTTTCTGAACCTCCGATTTGTTGCAGTAAATTCTGACTTTCTCTAATAGTATTTTTTCTTTAATGCAAATGAGCGGTGGATGCAAGTAGAGTATGGAAACATTAAGGCCTCCTTTACAACGGGTGTACATGACAAGAGCTTCTGCGTGTACGTAGAAATACCGAAATGAAAATCAAATATATTATTAATTTGAATTAAAAGATAAAATTGTAAAAATCATTTTTTTTTTACTGAAAATATTAAGGGATTTAGAACCAAACTCAAAATTAAAATAATAAGGACTGAAATGAAACATAATATATAATCAATTTCAATTGAAGGACACAATTGCAACAAATCAAAACTTATATAACAGAAATAAGGATCATACAACACAATTGAAAGAGCAGGGTCTGAAATAAAATAGCCATAAAATCGGGGGTTGTCATGTAGTTTAGGGTGAAGGAGAGAGAAAAGAGGGAAAAAAATTCAACTGCTCATCGTCACGTCTTCGTCTATCGTGTGAGTCCCCGCACCACACCATGAGAAAGAGTACACGATGGCGCATCCACAAAGATGTCAGATGGACATTTTCCACCACCAGACAACACCACACGCGCTGCTCGAATCGTGCGTGAGGCCCGAATATTATCGGCGCGTGTGCCACACGCGCACACAGTATTTGGAGGAAAATAATAATAAAAAAATGGTAAAATATTGTAACACCCCTACAACCAACTCTTCAATTTTGTCTTATTGGGGGGTGGGGGCAGATTAGTATTTAGCTATTTTCAAAAAATGTGAAATTCTCGTGGCACCCCCTGGCCAATGCTCTTTTTTTTTTAAAAAAAAAATTTGAGGGATAAAATGGTTATTTTACTGTGCAAAGAAATATAGAAAAATCAATAAACCGGTGACCCGACCAAACCAAACCAACTCAGCCCAAAAACATTATTACAATCTACAATGTTTTCACTCACATGCTACAGTGAAACACTAACCTCTTTTAGTTTATTTTATATTTTCTTATGCTCGTAACATAAGATGGTTTTCACTACTTGAAAGTGACAATAATTCACTTGAGAAACGCTGCCAAGGCTAAATGGGTGCTTGGTAAAATTTCGGATCACAGTTTTGTACTATAGGTCCCACCTAAAACTATGGTTGAACTGCAGTTTATGAAAAGCATTGTTTAGATGTTTTTCGCCCAAACACAGATGTATGCAAAACACAAACATGAACAGAATTGTTAACACATGCAAAGGATGATTTTGCAACAAAAAAAAACATAGCAGAGAGGAAAAAAATGATAGCACAACGTAAAAAAATTGTAGCATAACCACCGACCAACAACCACCCTTGGGGCCAGCATAACCATTGGCAGCTCCCTCTCTATCTTGGTTGTAGCTTTCTCTCTCAAAAACAACCATGGATGCAACCCTCTCTCTCCTCAGTAGTCACTGGCAAACACCACTAGTTGCTCCTTCGGGACCAACAACCTCTCCTCTTCACCGGCAGCACCTGCACTGTCCAGTCTTCTCTCACAGCTCCAGCGTCAAGCAGCAACAAGCTTCCAACGTTGCTCCCGGCTACCACAAGTCACCATTTCTAATGCCATCAACACAAGAAAAACCATCTCGACCTCCTCTATCCGGTGGCATCGGCATGTGAGTCTCTCGTCATCGTCGACCGACCACCTTTCTACTGTTCACGTGTTATGTGAACAATGCATGAGTGAATTAATTCACTCTGCACTCTTCACGCAAGATGTGAACGGTACAACACATCGTTTTACTTCTTTTTTTTTAACTCTAAGACCGGACCTGCTCTCGGCCCAACCCAAGTCTAGGATGGCCCACCTTGACTAGGGCGGCCCATTTAGTTGGGTCGAGCCCAACCCATTTTTTTTTAAATATAAAAATCATATGTATAAAAAATAAAGAAATGTGTAGATGAAGATCAACCCTGATGAAAGAGAAAGACAAGTGACTTCGTTTGACTCCACAGCCCTGTTGCTTTTTGATTGATTATTAATCAGAAAGTTGAGAAGATCAGCGGAGTCCTGGATGGAACTCAGAAACTTGCATATGAAATTTGGCTTTGGAATTATATCTCTACAACATGTAGATAGAGATCTTGAAACTCGGTATGGATCACATATGTTGTTCCTGATGATATTTTATCAGATATTGCTCATCGATCAAATAGCCAGGGATCGTAGAGGCCTTCATGTATGGATTTGGTTCATGATGGAATTGCAAGTAGTTTGATGAGAGAATAAAAACAAGTGTCTAATTTACTTGAATTATTAATTACATTTTCTTATTATGATTATTAATTGTACAATATTTAAAAAACAATATATATATATATATATATATGTGTGTGTGTGTGTGTGTGTGTGTGTCCTTTAAAGTAATTTTACAAGTTGACAGCAATATGTAAACATGATAACCAAATACATGAAATTGTTTTTCATTAAATCTCAAAGTCAACCACTGTATTTTTAAACTTCTACCACAATAGTAACTGCAATACCAAATAGATCCTAAAAGAAATCCATGGAAACAAAAAAAAAACAAATAGAATAAAAACCGCAATACGAAACAAAAAAAAACAAATAGAATAAATATATTTTTTATATATATTTATGGTTGTTTCGAGCCTTATTGTGTTAAGCGGAAGAAGAAGAATTGAAACTGAATAATTCTCTTGTATTGATTGATTCAGTGTTACAGTACTTATATATACTTCTCATCTCAGTATATATGAGTTGATAATTAACTAACAAACTGATTACTGTTAATTAATCAACTAACTGATCTAACAACTTTAACTAACTTTAACTAAGTTAAACAGACTGCAAGTGCAGCTTGTATAAGCTATATATGAGCATGTGTCTTGCATGTGTGTTGTAGCTGATAACTGCTGCATCTGCTGCATGATGAATACGTCAACTGTATTCATGTGCTTCCATGTGGTTCAATACTCCCCCTCAAGAGGAGACGCACTCAAGGAGAAAATATATTGAGAAGACTCATCTTGGACACCAAAGCAGAAAATTGAGTGAGACCAAGAGCCTTTGTGAAAATGTCTGCGAGCTGATGAGCAGACGAAACATGAAATGTGCGAACCACTCCTGCTTGGATTTTCTCTCGTACCACATGATAGTCAATGTCTATGTGTTTGGTACGCTCATGGTAAACAGGGTTGGCAACAATGTGGAGTGCAGCCTTACTGTCACAATAAAGGAGAGCCACTTGAGGAACAACCTGAAGATCCTGAAGAAGGCTGCGAAGCCATACAATTTCGCAACATGTAGAAGCCATAGCCCTGTACTCGGCTTCAGCTGAAGATCTAGAGACAGTAGATTGTTTCTTGGACTTCCAAGAAATTAAGGAATTCTCAAGGAAGATACAATTCCCTGTCACAGATCGTCTGGAATCTACACAACCTCCCCAGTCAGAATCACAAAAGACCTTCATCTGTAATGTGGAGTTGACAGAGAAGAATAAGCCTTGGGCAGGGGAAGCTTTGATGTATCGAAGGACCCTGTGTGCTGCATCTAAATGAGGTACACGAGGCATATTCATAAATTGGCTTAAGACTTGAACTGCAAAGGTGATATCAGGTCTGCTAATTGTGAGATAAAGCAGCCTTCCAACCAGTCGTCTGTAAGCAGTAGGGTCTTCAAGCAAATTTCCAGAATCCTTAGAAAATTTCACATTCGGTTCCATTGGAAAATGAACTGGCTTAGATGCCAACATTCCAGAATCCTCAAGAATTTCCAAGGCATACTTACGTTGACAAATAGAGATTCCAAGTTCATTACGTGCAATCTCTAACCCAAGGAAATATTTCAGTTTGCCAAGGTCTTTTAACTGAAACCGATCATTGAGCAACTTGATAAACTGTGAGACTTCATCTGAATTATCACTTGCAACAATAATGTCGTCAACATAGACTAACAATGCAATGAATGAAGCCTTCGAAAAGTTTTTGTGAACAATGTATAATCAGCTTTAGATTGAACAAATCCAAAATCAATTAAGGAGTTGGAAAACTTTGCAAACCACTGTCTTGAAGACTGTTTTAATCCATAAATGGACTTGTGAAGTTTGCATACCTTAGACTCCCCCTTGCTGCTGAATCCAGGAGGCATAGACATGTAAACATCTTCATCCAATTGTCCATGGAGGAATGCATTATTGACATCCAATTGGTGAAGATGCCAATTTTTGACTGCTGCTACTGCTAGTAATGTGCGGACAGTGGTGAGCTTAGCCACTGGAGAAAATGTCTCATAATAATCCAAACCTTCACGTTGACTATACCCCTTTGCAACCAATCTAGCCTTGTATCTCTCCAAAGTGCCATCAGATTTTAATTTCACTTTGTAAACCCATTTACAACCAATCACATGGGCAGAGTGAGGTAGGTCAACAATTGACCATGTATTGTTGAGTTCAAGTGCTTTGATTTCCTTATCCATAGCATCACGCCATTCCTCATGCTTAACAGCTTGAGAATAAGTGGCAGGTTCAACAAGTGTAGAGACTGAAAGGCTAAAATATTTTTGAGATGGTGACAGTTTATGGTATGAAAGAACTGATGATAAAGAGTGAGGAATACCTGCTTCTGGAAACGATGATGTGGGGTCTGAAGTGGTGGTGAGATGGCAGTGATAATCATGTAAGTAGCCAGGAGTGTGTTTGACTCTAGTGGATTTTCTACTAGGCTGAGAATGGCTTAGAATGGGAGGTGAAACTGCAGATGACAAATCTGCAGAATCTTCAGAAATTGAATCTGCAGAATTTGAATCTGCAGAGCTATGTGGAGTGGAAGATGATGGATTTGTGGAATTCAAAGATGAGGAATTGGATAACAAAGGGTTAGTTGTAAAATGTTCTGAATCATGCAAAGGATTAAGCACAGGTATGACAGGATCATTTATAGGCACAACATTTTGAAGAGTAAATGGAAAGATGTTTTCATGAAATACAACATCTCTTGAGACAAATACACTGTGAAGTGTTAAATCATAGAGCTTATATCCTTTCATATTGTAAGGATAACCTATGAAAATGCATGGTTTAGCTCTAGGGTCGAATTTATGCCTATGCCTAAGGATGGTATTGGCATAGCAAAGACAACCAAATATTCTCAAATGAGAATATGTAGGTATTGACTTGAATAATGCTTCATATGGGGACTTATTTTGCAGAATGTATGAAGGAATTCTATTAATCAAGTGTACTGCCGTGAGAACACAGTCCCCCCAAAATTTCAGAGGTAAATGAGATTGGAAAATAAGAGCCCTTGCAACATTCAAAATGTGCTGGTTTTTACGCTCAACCACTGAATTTTGTTGAGGGGTTTCAACACAACTAAGTTGATGAGTTGCCCCTTTTGATTTCGTAAAAAGTAGGCATGTTAAATTCAAAACCATTATCTGACCGTAATGTTTTGATTTTAGCATTGAACTGAGTTTCAACTAAGGTGAAGAATGATTGAATGTGATTTCTGACTTGGGATTTATTTGCTAAAAGATGAATCCATGTGAACCTACTGTGATCATCAACAATCGTTAGAAAGTATGATGAACCTGTGATGGATTTTGTTGAAAAAGGGCCCCAAATGTCACAGTGTACTAAGTCAAAAGGCTGTTTAGAGGTGGATGTGCTGTGAGGGAAAGTCAAACGATGCTGTTTGGCAAGTGGACATATGCTGCAAATGGTGTTGGATTTATGTAAAAGGTGAGGAATTATGGGGGAAAGTGTTTTCATAGGTAATTCTGCAGGATGCCCTAGTCTATAATGCCACAAGCCATGATTATTAGACTTAGCAGACAAAAGCATAGAGGCTGAAACATTATTTATTGAATGATGAACTGCAGATTTTACAGAATTGATTGAAACACAATTCCTAGACAAAACAGAATTTGAATTTGGCAGCAAGTGATATAAACCTCCATCTTCTTTACCCACACCAATCGTTGTCCAACTTGTGAGATGCTGAACAAAACAGAAGCTAGGTAAGAAAATAACACAGCATTGTAAAGTTTTGGTTAATCTGCTAACAGACACGAGATTGAATGAAAAAGATGGGATACAAAGGACATCAGTTAAAATGAAATTTTCAGATATCTTGACAGTTCCAACATGCATTACTGAAGCATATTGACCATTAGGTAGTCTTACTGATTTTGAAACAGTAGAGGTAATGCTTGTGAACAAAGTGATGGAGCAGATCATGTGATATGTGGCTCCAGTATCAATGATCCAAGGGCTTTTAGCAGGTTTGGATATCAGAAATTGGTAAGATGGAAATGCAGAGGATGAGAAAACAGAATGTGTTAAATCTGGAGTAGAAAAATATGTTTTAGCCAAATAGTCATTTGCACTTGTCATACCTTCACCTTGCATGATCTCGGATTCAGAATCTTTGGCTGTGAATGAAGAAACCTGATTTGCAGATGCTTCCAAGTCTATAACAGTTGGTTTGAACATTTGCAGAAGTTGTTGACATTGTTCATAGGTAATGGGGAGTTGATTCCCAGAAACTTGATGAGCACTTGGATTTGCACTTGCATTTCTTCCTTTGTTGAACTTAAACCCAGGTGGAAAGCCATGAAGCTTATAGCACTTTTCCATAGTGTGCCCAGAAATACCACAGTGAGAGCACAAAGGTCTATCCTTTCTAACATTGAATTTGTTAGAACCAAAACGACTTGAAGACATGGTTTTGGTTAACAAGGCAGTAGTATTTTGATTAAATGAAGAGCTTGGTGAAGAAATCATACGCTGCCTCTCCTCTTGGATAACAAGTGAAAACACTTTGTTTATGGAAGGTAAGGGATCAAGTAACAGAATTTGACCACGAACCTGTGAAAAACTCTCGTTCAGTCCCATCAAGAACTGATAAACGTGCTGCTGGTGATGATAAACCATGATAGTTTTCAAAGCTCCACATGTGCAAGCAGGAATTGGTTGGTGATTGGCCAATTCATCCCACAGCCCTTTCATTGCAGTGAAATATGTACTGACAGAGTTGTTTTCTTGTGATAAACAAGAAATAGATTGCTGAAGTTGAAAGATTCTTGGTCCATTGTGTTGAGAGAAACGATCTTGCAGATCAGTCCAGATTTCTGATGCATCATCTATGTAGATAATGCTGTTGGCAATCTCTGTTGACACAGAGTTAAGTATCCAAGAAAGTACCATATTGTTGCATCGAGTCCATGCCAAACCTTGAGCGTCATGGAGATTGACAGGTTTAGGTAAGGCACCATTGACGAAATTGAGCTTGTTCTTGGCTGATAAAGCCATCACCATTGCTCTTTTCCAGGAATTGTAGTTTTCTCCATTCAATTGCTTCGATACAATCATGGCTCCAGGACTATCTCCATGATGCAGAAAGAAAGGATTTGATGAATCAATTTCCGTAGTGAAATTGGAATTGACAGCCATGGTTTGGACCAAGAACTATAGAGAAATGAATGGCAAGAAAAGAGAGACAATTCTTCAAAAGAAAAGCTCTGATACCATATTGTGTTTAGCGGAAGAAGAAGAATTGAAACTGAATAATTCTCTTGTTATGATTGATTCAGTGTTACAGTACTTATATATACTTCTCATCTCAGTATATATGAGTTGATAATTAACTAACAAACTGAAAACTGTTAATTAATCAACTAACTGATCTAACAACTTTAACTAACTTTAACTAAGTTAAACAGACTGCAAGTGCAGCTTGTATAAGCTATATATGAGCATGTATCTTGCATGTGTGTTGTAGCTGATAACTGCTGCATCTGCTGCATGATGAATACGTCAACTGTATTCATGTGCTTCCATGTGGTTCAATGTATTCATGTGCTTCCATGTGGTTCAATAAGCCTAGTGGTGGATGTTACTATAACTAATGGCTGATACGATCAAGAGTATATTTGAGAAGAATTGGCACCCACATCGTTTGCAATCAATGAACAAATAAAAATAAATAACCATATAGTAACATAGTAGGTGGTCCATTAGTAAATATAATAACACGGAAGGCTTACATTATCGTTGTTAGTAAAAAATCGAACGAATAAAAGTTAGGCGGTAAGGATAAAGGAACCCAGGGATGCAGAGAATCAAGACCCCCCCACTCACGATCCACGGCTTACCCACAGCAATAAGAGCAGGGATTGCACTGAAAAGATTCTGCCCAAATCTGTGGCAATCCTCGGCTTAACCATAGTTGATATATTTTAAGATAAAGAATTTAATAATTCATTTAAAAAACATTGAATAAATAGAAGGGAAAACTCCATTTTTTAAAGAGGGTCAAATTAATGTTCATTACCTTGCGAGATTGATGATAATATTCTCGTAATATTATACATGTTCATAATTTTGTTCAGAAAAATCATTTTATTGTGTCTTTTTTATATATATTAAATTGCATAATTCTAATAATTTTATTTTTGATTTTGCACAATTCAAATTGAAAAAAACAAAATGCTAATCAAGACAGAATTGACAACCTTGATTAGAATTGAAAAATATATGCAGTGCCTACTTTTGAAAATTCTCATACATGATTCTTATGCTATGCATTTCTTTGACCAAATCATGCATGTGTACTTGATATTAAAATCTTAACACGTGAAAGCTGATATTGTAAAATCTAAAAATAAATAAATGCCAGCACCTTAAAGCTAGGAAGTATTTAAGTGAAATTGGGCCATCATCATTCATGAATTCAATTATTAATAAAGCATTCCCAATTTACAATTGGGTTTATTTTAATTTACTCCATAAGGTTTGAAGTGAATTCAGTTTCTTTTCATAAAGTTTTAGTTTCATCAGAGTCCTCCTTATTGTTTCAATAATGAATCTCTTAAAATAGATCTTTTCAGTCTTTAAAATTTGATCAAATGGTCTTTTATATATATATATATATATATATATATATATATATATATATATATATATATATATATATATATATATATATATATATATCTTTTCAGTCTGTTTGGAAGGACGGTTGCGGTTGTTTTTTAAAGTATTTTTTATTTAAAAATACATCAAAATAATATTTTTTTTATTTTTTAAATATCATTTTTGACAACATCACATCAAAATGATTTTAAAACACCAAAAAAATTCATTTAAAATAATATTTTTTTTTAGAAAACGGCGGTACAACCGCCCTCCCAAACAACTTCTATGTCTATCTAATATGTATTTAATAACAATCTTCTATTTATTAATGTCATTAGGACTTTAAAATTGATGAATGATAATGTAACATGTGGACTCATGCCAATATGTTTTTTCTTTACCAAGATTTCATTTCATTTGCAAAATATAGATTAATGTTTTCAAAACAAATGATGTGTACATGTATATATTTTTTTCTTGATATAGATGATTTTTATTTTTTCCACCAATCTTCATTTGATATATATAAAAATCTTTTTATCATGAAAGACTTTTATTATAAATATATATATATATATATATATATATTCTTACAATTGTTTTTATGTAAATTTATGATATTAGATCATGCATATTCATAGGTTATATTTGATGTGGGTAAATTGATTCTATATTCTTAACATAATAATGTGTATTGTATTATTTTCATTAATGATTATGATTATGATTTCTAAGTTTGAGGAGTTTAATAATAGTCCAAGAAGTAATTTGCATGAATTAGAATTTAACTAAATAGCTCTTCTAAGAATTAGAATTCAACTAGGACAACGCCTTTAACTGGGAAAACATTCTTTCCTAAACAAGAATAACTCCAGATTTCCTATATTGATTTACTAAGACTATCTTAGTAAATTCCTAACTTTGATTCAGATTTCAACAATAGTTATAATGATAACTATAATAATTGTGACAATTTAACAATCATGATAATAACAATTAGATAATAATCAAAATAATTCATTAGTCAATGTTGTTTTTGTTAAAAATTGGCCTTTACAACCTTTTTATGTATGCTATATATTTAAGATCTAATATCACATATACAAAAAATATACAAAGTCACATGTAAACAAAACAGGTGAAAAATTGGACCAAATTATCTATAATGAAAAAATAAACAAGCCACTTGCTTTGCGCTTCGCCGCAACCTGAACCAAAATATTTAACTGTACATCTGAGTGAAATGATCAACAGACAAAACTTTTGATTATTTAGTTTTTTTATATATTTATTTTACTATGCATAACGGTTATTTTAAAGGTATTTAAAAAAAATATATGTTTAACTAATTATATATTTTGATATTTGTTTAGTATTAACGTCTTAAAAAATATATAAAAAATATACTATATTTGTTTTGAAAAAATCATAAATTAATTTAATTTTAATATTTTGAAATACTTTTTAATATGATAATATAAAAAAGAAATCTTAAAAAAGAAAAACAAATAATTTAGTGATCACAGAATTATAATGACGATGGGGGAGCAGTTTATCCACTTCGATCCTAACTAGTGTATATTAGTATAATATAAACTTAAAGTTCCAACAAACAGGAAAAGAAAACGAAAGAGGGAACATGAAGAATGAAAAGAGAGGATTGTTATTATTATTATTATTATGGAGTAGAGAGAATGGGTTTTGGGAATAATAAAAAGTGGGGCTACTGCCGACAGGTATTGTTATTATTATTATTATTATTATTGTTACTATTTTTATAGGAAGAAGGGTACAGTGAGCTTTTCAAGTGTCTCACTCAGCAGCCTCACGATAAAGCGAGGGATAGACGACTGTAGTAGTCATAGAGTGACTGACCGCCCTCTTTATCGCAGGCGTACTCTCCTCCTGCACCCACCCATTTCAAAGCCGATGAATCCGCATTTTTCTTCCAACTAGGTTGCCGTTCCAGGCGGCCCCATTCCTTCTCTTGTCTTGTCTACTGTTACGCCTCACTGTTCCTGTCTTGCTCCAAAGTTACAATGACCTTTCTGTCCTCTACATGTAAAGCTGAACACAACTGTTATTGACGACATTACAGATTCTTTTTTTTTTTCAGATGAGAACGAACCCATCATTATTTTTATTTTTATCTCGACTGATTGATTTCCTTCATTTAAGACCTGCGATTTTCTTGTAAAGTTGAGAGTACAAGAAGGTTTGATTCGAGTCGGGTTGAGAGTGTTAGAAGGACGAGATGCAGGGAGGCTTTTGCTAGTGATCTATCTGTGCGGAGGGATGCAGGGAGGCGCATTCTCCTGTTTTCAATCTCAAATGGTGTGGTTATGCATCAAGCACCTGGGTCACGAGGAAAACAAAAACATGGACACGGCAAAATTGAAGAGATTCACCCGTACCATCCATCAATGCCAGAAATTCTCCAGTTCAATAGGATGGATGCTTTACAAGGCAGAAAATAATGATATCCTTGCATGTTAAGTCTTAACATCTGAATCCGACTAGCCAGCCAGCCAGCACTCTTGGCCTTTTGTTCGTTTGCCTGCCTGCCTGCCTACCCATTTCTTTGCTCTACATGAGAGAGGAAAAGGTTGTGGATTTTGAGGGTGTGCTGGACCATTCAGCTCCTACAGTAGAACTGGGAGATGTTGCTGGGGTTGGTCATTGAAGGAGAGAGTTACGATGGTGGAGGGTTGTTGAGCTTGAAAAGTGAAGTTGACCAGCAGCTGCTGAAGGTGCCATAATTGCTGAAGAAGCGAATCCTGATGATGCTGCAGTAGAGAAGACAGGCAGTGCATTTGCTCCACCACCATAAGGGCCTTGGGTTTGCCTGGTCCAATTTGGAAAGGAATCTACCTCCATTCTCTTCTCGATTGCTCTTTCCTGCAAGCACCATGCGTCAATTATCAAAACAGTGAAAATCCTCTTCTTCTTTATTTGCTTTTTAGTGGAAACGAATCAATCAAGCTCTGAATACTATCAATCGGATGGTTGTCATGAAAATTTCTCTGACATCATTCTGAGAATTAGATGAACAAGCAAAACCTTTAAGAGAAAAATAAATAACTGGCATAAATTCTCACTCGTGCTCTACAATACAAGTGTGTCCTCCTAGAAGGTTAATCAGCATGGTAATGTATCTTTGTGACAACCATGAGCAAGGAGCTCAGCATGATACTGTTATCTTTGTGTGAGGTGCTTGCATGCATTTGAGTTCCCTAAAAAAACTTGAGAAAACGAAAGGCGTTGCATGAAATAAACTAGATTATTGAATTACCTCATAATAGATGGGAAAGACTCGATGATTCACACCATCCCACATAGGAGGGTGAACAGATGTAACTCCAGGGCCATTCGGTAGTTGATTTTTCATTGTTGCAGAACCAGAATTCAGAAACTGCCAATGAACAATTCCTTTAAGAGTATTAAAAAACCTTTCCAAAATCATGAACACATCAAGTAAATCATAGATAGATAAGCTTTCAAGAACAAACACACAGATTCCCACTTTGGCCTGAGAAAAGTCAACATCGATTTCAACGGTACCTTTGGTGCCCTATCAGTAGACACGCCATCCCATCCACTGCGGAAATAAAAGCCACCCACGTTGCTGTTTACCTTTAGGATATTAGAAGTATCTGGAGGGGCGATTCCCAAGTTCAGGTCAAGATTTTGGTTGCCATCTGTATGAGAAGTAACTGTTTGTAGATTGGCACAATAAAGGATCATTTGGCAAATTGAGAACTTTCTCTTAACAAAGATGATGAAAACAGAAAAAACAGCGAGGAGATTCTAGCAATGAAAAATACCTCCACTATTGGGCTCTGAAAGCATCTCCACTTCATATGTGCTTGGCTCAAAGTTGGTAACTGCTTCCCTTCCATTGCATTTAATAGCAGCCTTGTCATAAGCCCTGGTTACCAGAGAAAACGAATATCTCAAGAAAATTGAAACAGATTTGGTTGAGAGTTGAAGTCGAACTAAGGCATTTAGTTTAAGAAAGATCCAATTCATGATCATTAGGACCTTGCTGCTTCTATCTCGCTATCGAATAGCCCAAGATAAATGTACCTGCAGGCAAGCAATAAATATTGCCCAATAAAAAACCAAGTTCCCAACTCTTTCCACAAGCCTAAACATTTTAATTTCTTAGTTAGTTTCACAGTTCCATGTAAGAACACATGCATTAGTAAGCACTTCATGCAAATTATAAGATCAATGGAGTGCAAATAGTAGGATAGCTATCAGAACGCTGAAATAAATCAGCTGGATATATGTGTTAAGGGAAGGAGTTGCTTACTTCTTTCCCAGGAACTGCCCCATGCGAGCCTCCCATCGGCCACACTTGTGGAGTGTCACTCCTCTGTATTTTGAGCTGCCCCTAGAGAATCCAGTGCTCTGACGACGTAAAATATGCACAAATTCTTCTTTTGTGAAATTACTCATCTGAATGAGAAATAAAAACGCAATTATCAACTAATCATTCGAGAGTCAAAAACCAAAGCATTTAGAACCCCAGTGAGTTACATCTAAAACAATCCTCACCTGCTTAATATCCTCATCATAATCACTAACGTTAAAGTTGATGTCCGCATCAACTCCACGGAACTTGATCGCAGCTCGATCATATGCCCTGAGAACAAAAACACAAAATCCTCGATAACTTACGTAATCACGCTACATATCACAATCTGATCTCATTTATTATCATTGTTACCTAGCTGCAGCATGTGCAGTATCAAATCCCCCTACAAGAAACCAAACACCCAGATTCACAAAATAAATAAATACCAGATTAGCAAGTATTAACTGTACCCCATAGCACCAATGTATCAAAGTTAATTTCAAATAATCGAATAATATTATCTTAAAATTACCCAAGTAGACTTGCTTTCCACAATCCCTGCAAAACAACACAAGAAACGCAAAACTCAAATCACATTCAAAATTCGACAGCCACTCAATAAGAATGAAATAATTGACAGAGAGACCATCACAGTAACTAAGCAGCTAATCAGTGGAGCAAGAAATTGAAATAACTAACCAAATATGAGATTCCCATCTTCCAGTTCTCCGATAAAACGTGACTCCTCTATACTGCGAGCTCCTCGACCTGGGCCCACGCCGACTCTTTTTCACTGGCTTTTGTTGTTGAGCCCCGATCCCCTGCTCCGGAGGAACACCATAGTTCATGGACCCACAGAGATCCATCCGCTGCATCTGCACCGCCGGAGAAGAGGTAGACCCTCCTCCTGCATTCTTGGTCCCCCACTCCACTGGAAAAAGCTGGATCGTTCGATCTCCGCGGTCACTATGATCATCATCATCATTATTAGAATAAACGGTCTTCTTGGAGCTGCTTTCAGCTGACAAGATACTGAAATTGAGAGCGAAAACTTCGCCGTTGGAGCAAGAGTCCTCATCACCACAGCCATCCGCATTGACTATAGAGGAAGAATTGAAGCTCCCGGAACTTTCCATTGGAGAGTTGGAAAGCTCTAGAATCTTCTTGTTACTATTATTATTCCTCCTCACTGTCGTTGACGAATCACCAGAAACCGCAGTCAAGTTAAGATCCAACATCGTCGAGTCCTTGTCAGCTCAAACCCGGCACCGTTTCGACGGGGAGTGGAAGCGTACGAACAGAGTGAAGTATTCAAGAGATGAGCATGGAGGGTGACACAGGAGAAGGAGAGGGAGGCGGGTGTTTCTTTTTGCCGGCTAAGCGGTTGTTTTCATGAGAGAGAGGGGGTTGTCTGGTGCTGGGAATATAATATGGTTAATAGTTGGTTATGGTTATATTTGTGTGTTGGGGCTGGGTTGTTGGCGGTGTTTGGCTAATTCAGAAAAGGGAGGGGGGTGAGAGAGAGAGTGTGTGTGGATGGGACGTCTTATACAGAAGAGGGAGCGCTTAGCTATATGCCATTTCGGATCAAAACATTAATCAAAGTTTCCCAACTTTTTTTTTCTTTTTTGCTTTAGATATATGGCGCGTGGTTCACACAAGATTAGGAAAGGGGTATTCCCTAGATTCCCCACTGTTTCTTAACAGTCCTTG
Organism: Salix udensis; assembly: GCA_029204005.1. Lineage (NCBI taxonomy): Eukaryota > Viridiplantae > Streptophyta > Magnoliopsida > Malpighiales > Salicaceae > Salix > Salix udensis. The sequence goes on from CM055034.1 coordinate 24,139,703, forward strand.
CCACGGCATTTCGATAAAGTTCATTCAATTGATTTCGATTGTTTTTTAATTTTATTATTTAATATCAAATTAATTTAAAATTATTCTGATTATCTCTACACTTGTAAAGCTCACCGAGACATATCAAATATATTAAAATAGTTCTTTTCATTGAAGTGTACGTTCAGGGCTCACCAGATTACAGCGCTCCTGGGCCGGGTCAAGTTCTAAATAAATCTACCGTGGTTTAATTAGTTGCGGAGATTAGAGGGCATGTTTAAAAGAAATTATTTTTATTTGAAATTAATATTTTTTGTGTGTTTAGATTGTTTTAACATGTAGATATAAACAATAACTAAAGAGAATAATTATTTTAATATAATTTTGAAATAAAAAATACTTTACAAAACAATTTCTATAACCCTATAAACAAACAAACCTGGACCTGGATAGTTGAGAGAAGATGGGTGGTTTGTGGAAGAGGGCTCATCGAGAGGAACGTGACAAAGAAGAAGGGGTGGTGGGGGTGAGCCGGTGGTGGTAGGGAAATGTCAACGTGAAACAGGTTACTGTGGTGTGGGGTGTGAAATGTGAATATGGCTGTCGAAAGATGCGGTCCCTGGGGTTCAAAGGGCTCACCTGGGTGACACCTGGCATGCATCTTTTGTTCACAGACGACGCCCTCATGAATCGCGTGTTTTTATTTTATTTTGTCACTAATCTACAGTCAAGAATATATATATATATTAAAAAAAGTCCTTTATATTAAATTACAGCTCACAGAGATGTTTGCTGCTAGATTATTGTGTATAATTAAATTAAGAACATTGTTTGAAAGCAATTATTTTTTTTTAAAAAAAACTATTATTATAATATCAAAATATACCTTCTTGGAAACAATAATGACAAGAATAAGAAATTGGCCATTGGACCCTTAACTATCCAACAAATGGTACACTTCCCTGGTTTATTTATGTTTACTTTACTTTTTATCTATAAGTTGATGTCATTATAATCATGAGTTGAGAAATTATATTTTATCTAAAAACAAATATTAAATTATTATTTTTTATATGCCTATATAAAATTATAAATTATAAAATATTATTCATTTTATTATCAACCACCTGTGATGGGTGGGGATGGTACGATATTTTAAGGTTTATTTGTCTGTCTTTGATAATATGGTTAATGTTGATTTGAAAATATTTTTGTTTAAAAATATATATTAAAATATATTTTTTTAAAAAAAATTAATATTTATATATAAAAATGATCTAAAACAAATTAACAGAATTAATTTAAAAATAAAAAAATTTTAATTAAAAAAAACATTTTTAAAACAAATTGCGGGAGTATGCTTAAAAAAAACAGCAAGGGGAAACGGATTCCTTTTTCTTTGGCATAAAGGTAAAGGGAAAAACAAAAAAACGTTAGTGGGAGTCGGCTGAACATCGGATCCATTATAAAATTTGCAATTTGCATGTGGTGTCTTAGGTTTGAGAGGGAAATATCCGTACACGTCGTTACTTACCTAAAAATGCCAGTTGTCTACAAACTTGTGGACCAACCACTGAAGGCCCACTCCTCTGATCTCTGATTGGTTGTCGCTTGCGTTGATTTTTTCTCTCCATACACCATCATGAAAGCAAATAAATTTAAATAATAAAAAAAATAATAATCATCGCTGGATTTTACTTCTTATCCCATTATTTTGTTATTTAAAAACTCGACAAAATCTTTAGCAGAAAGCGTAAAGTTTCCAGTCTAGTAATCCACACTAAGAACTCAGTTTTACCCTATAAACCAACAAATTAACTTCTCATTAAAAAGTAAAATCATCTTTTTATCGGACACACGTTGGTTATTCTCAGATTCAATAGCGACAAATATGTTTTTTTTTATATATTTCTTAAATAGTGCTAAAATAATTTTACAAGCAAAAAGTATTGAACTAATAATATATAAGGGTTTTATACACATTTTCTTTTTTTTTCCCTGCAAAAAAATAACTTAAATGCCCCAAGATAATAATAAAAAATTTCTTATAGGGTTTTTTTGGTCTTTTACTTTTGATTTTTTATTATATTTATGTTGACTAAGGAGAATTTTTGTTTTTTTTATATTAAAAATATTTATAAAAACGGTTGGCATGTATTATGCATGCGTCAGCGAGTGGACACTGCCTAAGCTTTTTTGGCAAAATTTACGGCGGTGTTTGATGGTCAAACCATAGTTATTGATCCCGTCCCGGGTACCGTCCCGGATTTGTGTTTGGAACGGAACGTCCCGGTTTCGGTACCGTTCCGGTTTTGTACTGTTCATTTTTATTTAATTATATATATGAAAAAAATAAAATATTAATTTAACAAGTATAATTTAAATTCAAGATAAATGAAATTTAAATTATACAATACAAACATAATCTCAAAATTAGAAACATCTTTGAAATTCCAAAATATTATGAAAGTAAAATGTTCTAAAATAAAAGAAAAATACATCAAACATCCTCTACTACATCATTAATATAAAAGTAAGGATCTTGATGCAGTTTGTGGAACATAAGGAAAGTCGTCAACAAGACATTCCAATAGTTTGGTCATCTCCACCAAGCTCATTCTCCTCATTTACACATGTCTCTTCATCATCTAAATTTAAAGTAGCGAAAGGTGCTTCGATACTCTCCCAACTTATGTCATCTCCATCAAGAAGACCGGGTTCTTCACAAATCCATTCATTCAATAGATCAATGTTGTCAAGGCTAATGGGATCTAAAGCATCTCTTGTTACTGCTCATATTCCTACAAAGAATAAACACGAAAGAAATTAAAAAAATTAATAGCAATGTAATAGAAAATAATTACTAATATAATAATATTGATATTTTACTTACCTCTGTTTAATCTTTAGATTATAGCGAACAAATACTAAATCGTTTAATCTCTTGTGCTCAAGCCTATTTTCGCTTTTTTGAATGAATGAATTCAAATACACTCCAATTTCTTTCGCACCCGGTTGCACTACGACATTGACTAAGAACTCGAGCGCAAACTTTTGAAGTTACGGGAGTATCAATGCCGAATTGCTCCCACCATGAAACTAGATAACAAATTTTGAATAAATCAAATATTATAGATAAAAAAAAAGACATTATATTGTAAAAAAATAAAAGTTATTACACGGATTTAACTTTTCTCTTTGATGAATAGCCATGGTTACACCAAAAAGACCAGGTTGCTCTCTTATACTCCTCAATTTGGGCACCGATGTTATCTTGAGTATCACAATCGGGAACCAATCTCATAATTGTGGTAAGCAAACCTCGAGTTACCTCCCTTTGTTTTGAAAAAGAAGGCCTAAAATATATTCCGGGGATTAAGAAAACATCCTGCTGCATGTAATGGACTATGAAGTTGCTTATCCCATCTAGCATCAATTACCCGAAGATATGGTCCATATTGAGACATTCTATTTTTCAACCTTATTTTGATGGCTTCTTTTGCTTTATCCATTGCCTCATATAAATAGCCCATTGATGGTTTTTTCTTCACTATATCGCTAACCTTAGAACTTCGTACTAAAGGCTCGTCGACGTTGACAATATGTGCACATCTCGGCCAAAAGTCGTTATCTTGTAAAATTATAGCGGCAATTTCGTTTCCAACCCGACTTTTGCCATGACTTGATTCAACCCATTTTGTGCAAGTAAACATCCGTCGAAGCTCCTTCTTAAACTTCGATAAACATTGGAGGCTTAAGAAATGGGTTGCAAACCTTGTTATGCCCGGGGACGACATAAATCATGTCCATTTGTGAATTCTTTCCTCATCAAAGCTAGAACCCATGCATGATTATATATAAACTTGGTTATATTTCTTGCCTTTTTAATGGTTTCATCAATCATTGGAAAATATCTCGGATCACAAATATTTTCTAGCATTAAATCAATGCAATGGGCAGCACAAGGAGACCAAAAAAAAGGTGCCATACCTTTGCTTTGCAAAGCTTTCAGCAGACCTTAAATGAAGCCTCATTATCACTAACAAATTGGACAATATTCTCTTGTCCAACTTCTTTGACAACTTCATCAAACATCTCCAGCAATGTCTCTTTATCTTTTCGAAGTCACGAAGTGTCAACGGACTTCAAGAATACGGTGCCTCTCGGAGAATAGGCAAGGAAATTCACAATTGGTGCATTCTTCCTATTTGTCCACCCGTCAGCCATAATTGAACATCCATAAACTCTCCAATCAGCCTTGATACTTAAAATGTATTCATGGACATTATGAACTACATCTTTCAAAAGTGGTCCTCTTAAATCATGAAATGATGGGCCTTTAAACCCAGGTCCTATGGATGCTACGGCATCTAGCATTGGCTGATAATAATACGAATTAGCACTTTGTTAAATGGTATATTAGCATCATACCACCATGTTGCTACGGCTATTCTTGCATTGTGTTCCATCTCTTTAGTAGCCATTGCACTTCTAATACTAGAGTTTGGGGAACCCGGGGTAGTTCGTGGAGCAAATAAAGGAATCCTTCTTCCAGATGTACTTGTTCCTTGCACTGTCGTTCTTCTACTTGTTTGTGAACGAGGATTTGCAGCATCACCCTCTGCTATTTCTTCATCATTGGAAGCTGATTGAGAATTTCCAATATCGGTTCTAAGTCTTTTTCTTCTCTCTTTCTCCATCGTCATCTCATCTACCATTTGTTTCATTTGCCACTTAACCTCCGGAGGGACCTTTTTACAAGCTTCAACTTCACCTTTAATACCAGCAAGGTGGTACTTCAACCGAGTAACACCACCACCATTGATCCGTTTATTACAATAAATGCATATACTTCCATTCTTTACACCAGGAACCACCTGTCCATGAGCCCATGCTGGATCATCTGATCTTGTTGGAGCTGAATACATGGAAGTCCCACCACTAGATGAGTTTTCAGCCATGTAATTTAATATGTTGTAAAAAAGATAACACAAGTTAGGCATGTATCATTCTTAGCCTTAATCATTTTGACTAAATCTTGAGACAAAAAGAATTACAAGGAGTCAAGGAGTCAAGGAGTCAAGAATTACAAGAGAATCAGGCAGAAAATTCCTAAACAATGCCAAAAAATCAGATATGTTCTGAAGCTGACAAAAACTAAATTGCAGCTGACCATTGTGCAACTTCAACTCATCCTCATTTAGGCAGTGAGCATATTTAATTGTGGTAATAAGTTCATTGTGCACATTCGGCAATATCATATAATTTTCTCAAAGGTATCAACGAAGGCTTTGACTTGAGGAATGGAAATGGCAGGTCATACGCATGGAACCAAATCATAAACTAATTCATATAAACAATGAGAATAATTATCAAAGCATAAACAAATTCATATAAACAATGAGAACAGTTATATACAATACATGTACATTGCACTGTAGAAAAGAAAATAGTCACAAAGGCTATCCAGAACCAGAAAATATGAAAAATATAACCATAGAGAATTCTATGAATACCCACTACACAATCATGAGTTCACAATTCTCTAACTAATACTCCATAACATTCCTCAAATAAATCATGCAGCATGTTATCACTCATTATCAAATCATCAAAGGCAGGTCATACGCATATAACCAAATCATATACTGATTCATATAAACAAGGAGAGCAATTATATACAATTTATGTACATTGCATTGTAGAAAAGAACAGGAGCCACCAAGTTCTATAATACCCTTCAATTCATGAATTCAGAGATGCCAGTTACCGAATTAGCACATTCGACAATGCCAGTTACCGAACAATACAGTAACATCCCCCGCACATTCGGCAATATCATACATTATGCCTTCCAATTGAATTTCTTCATTAGTCGAGCATGCATCCATTATGCAGAAGAAATGGTGTTCGAGTGTTCACCCCTATCATGCAATCATTATCAAGCATCAACAACATCAAGCATTCATTATCAAGCATCAACAACATCAATCCCACATTCACATTCATGCATTTTTCGAGTTTCGACAGTTTCAATTTTTCAATAAATTAAAGGATTTGGTTCCTCAAATGTGTACCTTTAGCTGGAGATATGGGGAAGAAGAACTACGAAGATTTTTGTGCCGCAGTGTGGAAGAAATTGCGCCCGTCGTGTGGAAGAAATTATGCCGCCGTGATTTTGATTTTTGATTTAGGGTTTTCGAAATTGAGGCTGATTTAGGGGTTGAGGATAACAAATTGAGCTTTTCAAGTGTGGGATTTTACTGGATTATGAATCGAAAACAAGGGATTTCGGATTAATTTGAGAGAAGAGAACTCGGGAGTAGATTGGGGGAAATTGGGGGAAAATCGGTCGTGCAGTGCGGGAGAGTGGGAGCGGGAAGAAGAAAGGGAATTAGGCGTAACGTGTAATGGCTAAACGACGTCGTTTCTTACTTATGTAAACGACGTCGTTTTGATCCGTCATCGAGCAGAACGCCCGTGCAGGGCACGGGCGTTCGGCCGAGTGCCCGGATTTTCCGGGACAGGCCGGGATTCTAGCCGGGACAAAAACGTCGCCGTTTTGTCCCGGATTAGGCATTGGGACGGGGCGTTCCGGCCGTTCCGGCCGGAACGGGGCGGGATCAATAACTTTGGGTCAAACATCATCTTCCATGACTGTGTTGAACAGGGTTGTCAATATCGTTCTGTTTCGGCTGGAAAGGCCAGAACGTTCCGTGCCATTAAAACAACCAGGACAAAACAACGTTGTTTTCGTCTCGGTTTTAATTCTGACCCGTTCCGGAAATACCGGCCAAATTCCGACCGAAATGTCTCGATACCGTTCCGGGTGTGCCGTTTGGCCTTAAAATCCTCCTTATTTTGATTAACTTGTGATTGTGTTTCTAATTTTGAGATTATGTTTATTTGACTTTGTGTTTATATTGTATAATTTAAAATTAATTTATCTTGAATTTTAATTATGTTTGTTAAATTAATTTTTTTTTCGTATATATATATAATTAATTATATATGAACAGTACAACCCCGAAACAGCATGCCGAAATGCTCCGAAACTGAAACGTTCCATACCAATAGAAAGACCGGAATGACGACCGGAACGGTATTGACAACCTTGATGTTGAAAGTGAATTGATGTTCTCTTTCTATTGGTATGATGTGTGTGGAGGCATGCTGATTGGGCTCTAATGAGCTTTTTTTTCTTCTCCTCTCTTTCTTCTCCCTACCAAATGATGAAGTTGTCTTGCCATTTATTTTTAGAAAAGTTACTTTTAATATCTTTCTTTTTATCAAATTGTATTTGTTTATGGAGTTTTGAAATTTACAGTTTGCATTCTAAACTTTGATACACACATAACAATTTACTTTCTCTCCTTGGAGTGCCCAAAATAAATATTGGTTTATTTACATGATTTTTGGTATATCTCAATTAATTGACTAAAAACCCCTTTAATATTAAAACTACAAAATTACCATTATGTTTTTTTTATAAAAAAAAAACGTGAACCCCATTCTTTTACACAATTGAGAAAACAATGTGAATCACTTTCATGATCATAATATGATAAGTCACTCTCATTATCATCTCTTAATGATGCTAGTTTGCAAGTGGCGATTATAGTTTTGAGTTAAGCTTATTGTCTCAAGTTTGTGTTTGTCTTGGCTTAATAAAAAGAATTTGTGTCTTGCCTGTGTAGATATTATGATGCCTATGTTTTTATTTTGAGCAAAGAAGATAAAAGCTTATTGTCTATAAATAAATAAAAGTCTACATACTATTCACATTATGAGTGATAAAAGTTAAGATAAGAGTTGGAAGAACAATTATGTTTGTTATGGTAATGTTATGGTTTCTTTGTCCCAGCCTCATTGAACATCGTAAAAGCTTAGATATGACTCATATAATAGCCTAATATCATGTTCAAAAAACTTATTACATGCAAATGTCTAAATACATTTGGTAACTAGTAAAAAACCTATCCATTTTAGTCATAATATTCATAAATAAATACTTGAGATGTTAGGTTTACATAAAAGAAATAGATGGACTACATGATTAAGAAGTGGGTTCCATCATATGCCCAGTTCTCTTATAAGGGTGACACATCTTATAGACGATGTTAATAAAATGATGATATGAATTTCATTTTTTTTTTGTTATGTCGTGACATTCATGACTTGAAAACAGTAGGGTCTACCTCTTAACATATGGAAAAGAAGTTTTAGAAAATATCATAAAATTATAATTATATAATTTAAGAGTCATCACCTAATGTTATGGTCACTATAAAATTTAATGGTCTATAAAAACCTAGATAAAAAGACTAGTTATGCAAAGAAAATACACATCATCCCTAGTTCACCTTACATAAGGTAAGTTGCATTATTGTTTGAATATTTTTTCTAGGTTGATTTTTTATTTGTTAGTCTCTTATGGGGTTGAAGTTAGATCTTCCTTTTTTGTGGATTTCTTTCTTTTATTTCTATTCGATTTAGTCCTGAAATTTTAATTTATATTGGTGATAATTTCAAAATTGATATTTCTTACTTTTTCATTTGTTTTTTTTTAGTGTTTTCTGATATTTTTTATTTTTTTGTATAGATTAGATGATTTTTTATGCTCATATTATTTGTTTTTGTTTGCTCCTTTGTTAAAGTTTTTATTATTATTTTCGAGATAATTTTATGGTTTTCATTATTTAAGCAATAATAATGATAATTTTAGTAATGTTATAAATCTATATTTATATGTATTGAATGTCCATGACAATCTATAATTATGTGTATTGAATGTCCATGATTCTTGAGTTTAGTCTCTTGAATTCTCATGACCCTTGAGTTCATTTATTTCTCCTATAAATAGACTATTTGTCTTGTATTTTTAGTAATTTGAAAAATAGAAGCCTTCATAATAAAATATCTCTCTTTTATCTCATTTTTATTCATAATAAAAAAAATATATTTCTCTCTTGTCTCTTTTAATTATACTTTTCCTATCTATGTACTTTTCCTATCATTAGGAAAAGCAAATTCAGTGCTTGAAGCACAATAAGAAATTACTTGGAATAACCCAAATTATCTCATTTTGATCCAAGATTAAATTAATGTGAACTTGAAGTTCAAAAGATAATTCATTTACAAAACATTGCAAATCAATTACTAAATGTTTTCACTAGTGGTGAAAAGGTGGTTAAATCCCACATTCCTGCTACAAATGCACCATCTAGAATTGAAATCCATGAAGGAAAAAAGGTCAACATAGAAGCAAATAAATTTATACCACGTCTGAAGCGTGGAAGACCTATTAGTGTTAAGACAAAAATTCTAAAAAACAAAAACTCCAACAAATAGATGATAGTACACTTGGAAAGTCCTCGCCCACAAAACAAACATCAAATCTTGTGTTCAAATTATTTTCTAATACTGACCCCCCCTAAATAGAGACCTCTTGAAGAGAACCAGGTACTTGAAAATAATGAAGTCTCCATAAACTATATTCGAATAAAAGAGATTTTTGGAACGAGACAAAATTATTATAAATGACATGTTTGCATTTAAGATTGTTTTTGACATAACTAAAAGTGACAATAAATTTGAATCATAAACTGTTGAAGAATGTTGACATGAAAATGATTGCCCAATATGGAAATAAACAATCCAAACAAAGTTAAACTCACTTGCAAAATCTGAAGTATTTGGATTTGTAGTCCATATACCTATATGTGTTATACTTGTTGGGTATAATTGGGTTTTTGTTAGAAAATAAAATGAGAACAATGAAACTGTGCGATATAAGGCACAACTTGTTGCACAAGGTTACTCATACAGACCCGACATTGATTATGCGGAAACTTATTCTCCAGTAATGGATACAATCACTTTTAAATTTTCAATTGGTTTAGAGGTCTCATAAACTCTAAATATGCGTTTAATGGATGTAGTTGCAACATATCTTTATGGATCATTAGATAAAGACATCCATATGAAAATCCATGGAGGATTTACAATATCTGAAGCCTTTTGTAATGAAGCCAGAAGTGTTTATTCCATTAAACTACAAAAATCATTATATGGGTTGAAGCAATCTGATTGGATGTGGTATAATCGTCTTAATGAATACCTTTTTAGAAAACAATATTAATTAAATATTTAAATTTGTCCGTGCATTTTAATTAAGAAAACAATATTCAGATTTGTTATTATTGTAATATATATTGATGATTTAAATATTATTGGTACTCCTGAAGAGCTCACAAAAACTATAACCTATTTGAAAAATGAATTTGAGATGAAAGATCTCGAAAAGATAAAATTCTATCTTGGTCTACAGATTGAACATCTTTCAAATGGAATATTTGTACATCAATCAATGTATACAGAAAAAGTCTTAAATTGTTTTTATATGGACAATGTTAATCCTTTGAGTACACCTATAGCTGTTCGATCACTTGATGAGAAAAAAAAACCATTTCGATCTCCAGAAGAGATTGAAAAAATTATTGGTCTTGAAGTACCATATCTTAATGTTATTGGAGCACTTATGTATCTTATAAGTTGTAGAAGACTAGATATAATTTTTTTAGTAAATTTATTAGCAAGATATAGTTCCACTCCCACAAAAAGACATTGGAATGAAGTCAAATATATATTTTTCTATCTCCGCGGAACAATCAAAAATGGTTATTTTATTATGGATCAAATTCACAATTAGTTAGATACGCAAATATAGGTTATCTCTCTTTTCCCCACAAAAGAGATCACAAACAGGTTATATATTTGTGTTCTCTTTTCTCTAATATACATTTGGAATGGTCCAAAAAAAAAAAAACAGGTTATATATTTGCTTATAAGGTACTGCAATTTCTTGAAGATCTATCAAACAAACATTGGTTACTACATCATCAAATCATGCATACATTATCTCGATACATGAAACAAGTCGAGAATGCATATGATAAAGGTCAATTATCTAGTACATAAAGAAAAACTATGGATTGTCAACCATTGAAAATAGTCTCACAATATTGTTTGAAGATAAGGTTGCCTGCATCACTCAACTCATAGGAAGCCATATTGAGGAGACAAAATAAAATATATCTCACCTAAGTTCTTTTATACTCACGAGCTCCAATAAAAAAATGAAATTGATATCAAACAAAGGTCAAGTGTTTATTTTGCAGAGTTATTTACAAAGTCCTTACTATCCTTAATTTTCAAAAAAACGTGTCCATAATATCGGAATACGCCATGTTAAAGATTTATCATAAGGCATGTGCTTTTTTAGGGGAAGTCAATGCAAATTGTATTTTTTTTCCTTCGCTTAAGTTTTTTCCCACTAGATTTTTTCTTTTGTAAGGTTTTAATGAGACAATTTGATATTGTTTTAATGAATCCTAAAGTATTCAAATATGGGTCTTGAAGTATCTGTATAAAGCTCTCTATTGAATTTTAAAGTACATGGTAATTTAGGGGAAGTGTAATAAATCCATATTATGTTGAATGTCCATGATAATATAGAATTATGTGTATTTAATGTCCATTACTCTTGAGTTTAGTCTCTTAAATTTTCATGATCATAAAGTTCATTACCTTCTCTTATAAATAGACCACGTGTCTTGTATTTTTAGTGCTTTGAAAATAGAAAAATTCATAATAAAAAAGATAGTTCTCTCTTGTCTTTTTTAATTATACTTTGAGTATTTATGTTCTTATATGTTAATTGGTTCTTCTTTTTATAAAAAGTGATTGTTTTTTTTATTGTTTTCTTTCTTGTTTTTTTGTAAAAATATTTTGTTTTTTTTTATTTTATTTTTCGGGGCAATTTAATGATTTGTTTTGTTTGGGCAGTAATGATAATTTTAACTTTTATAGTCATGATAATGATAGTAGCATAACAATAAATTTTCAATGATGTTTTCTTTTTTTTTATAGGTAGAAAATCAACGAGTTATTTTTTTTTAGTTATTGTAGGTATTTCCACAATTTATAGTTTATTATTGCCTTTAAGTTAAATTAAATTATAAAATGAACTAATCCTAATACAGTGAATTCAATGATTCAAGTATCCAAATCTTCTTGATTTTTTAATAACGATGATAATTTTATGTTGGTGATTTTATTGAAACCTGTTAAACATATAAATTTATATCAATTTAAAATTCATATATTTTATTGGAAACACGTGCCTCACAAAAAACCTACACAAATTTATTATTTTGCCGAAATTTATAGTATTATAAAAAATCTCACTCTTAATATTTTTTTTTGCATTGAGAAAAATATGATTCCTATCGCAGAGAAACACGGGTAAATGGCTAGTAAACCTCTATTCTCAATCAAAGAAGAACAAAAGAAAAAAAAATCATTCAACATATTCCATTTTTATGGATTTGCATTTGTTGTAAAATTGGGCATAAATTATTGGACATACAGAAATGGGGAAGGTGGGAGACAGTTTGAAGTATGAAGAGAGCGATGGAATCAGCTTCTTGGAGTATGATTTGCAGAATATATGATTTGGTCAGAGAATTTAGCCTAAAAGAGAAAAGTTTAAGGAACACCTTTGATTCCACTAAATCCAACCATGAAAGGCTGCACTATAAATATATAATTTGACCTCCACTATGCTACTTTATTCTCTACTGTACCTCCACTTCTTCCTAGAATTGAAAAAAATATCCTTTTTTTTTATTTTATTTAGGTTAAGATATTTCTATGTGCAAAATATAAATATAATCAACAAGAGAAAAAATATAAATGGGCCTTGGGAAAAAGAAAAGATTAATGGGCCTGGCCTATCTAAAAGCCTTGGTATGTTGCTCCCTAAATCATCTCTCGTTTCCAGATCAAAGAGCATCCTGCAAGCTGGGACTCATTTCCTATCAAGCTCACATCCACCGTTCGTGTCATGCGTTACTCCACAGCTTTAAAACCGTTCTTACATGGGCTTGGTGAAGGCTCACAGTACACCGAGGAGGAATTATAGACATCGTGTTAGTTTAATATGCTTTGTAGTTTATCTATTGGTTATTATTATATTCATGTAAATATATATATTTATTATTATTAAATTTTAAATTATTTTAATATTTATATAATAGTTGATTAATTAATATAAAATTCATATAATAAAATTGTTTTGCAAAGAGAATTATAATTTTTTTATATAATTATAAGATTCGTATTGCATCAAATTAATGTTTATAAGATTGATATATATTATGTTCTTTGTTTCTTTTCTTTTCTTTTTTTTTTTTAAAAAAAAACCTTTTCTTTTTTAAAAAAAAAACAGTTGTTGTAAGTTTGGGTATAAGGGATATTTAGAACTAATATGTAAGTGTTAACCATAAAACATGTACACTCAATTGATCCGCATAAGAATTTCATGTGGAGATATCACTTACGTTTATGGAAAGACACATGATAGTTGTGCAAATAAATCCTTAGAATTGAGGTCAATAAGTTATGTTATATAGAGAATGTCAAGACTAAAATGATAGTTGTGTAAAGTAATCCTTAGAATTGAAGTCAATAAGTTATGTTATATAGAGAATGTTAATGGTGTGTTTGGTATTGGTATTGCTTTTGCTTTTGTGGTTGAGGTTTTAAAAAACCAGTTTCATGAACAACACTTTTAGTTGCGGTTCATAATTGAAATCGAAGTGTTTGGTTAAAACCGTGGTTGAAAAAAAAAATAGTTTCGTGTGTTTGATTATCATGCTTTTTCATATTGCTTTCAACTTGTGAAATTACTTTAAATAATACACACACACACATATATAAATAATATATATATATATATATATAATTTAAATATTGTAGATTAATAATCATAATAATAAAATGTAATTAATAATTCAAATAAATTAGACATTTGTTTTTACTCTCTCATCAAACCACTTGTAATTTTATCATGACTAAATCGTTACGTGAATGCCTCTGCGATCCCTTGCTATTTGATCGAGTGGTGCAACGGAAAACACAAAAGAATACGACAAACGATAATATTCTGGGATTCCTAGAAACAAGAGAAACTCTCAAGAAAGTTTGAAATTTTATTGAATAATTTCAGTACAAGGCCAAAAGGCTTACAATAATATTTAAAGCGAAAAACCTAGCTTTAATCCTTGTTGGACAAGAAACGGGATAATTATTAAAAATTACCAAAAATAGCAAAAATTCAGATAATTACCGAAAATTAAAACTGCTTGAAATCTTGAGCAAACTGGAATTGACAGAAGTTGATTCGGACATGAAAATCAAGAGTTATGACTAAAAAAAAACTTTTCTAAAATGAAAAAAAAACAATAATTTTGGGGTCTAAATGACAGAATTCAGCCAAAAAAGGATATGAATCAATAGCATAACTATTTATTATTGATAGTCAAGTCGAAACGCATTAGCTGGTGAGTTTCGCGTCATTTTGACTTCAACGCCTGGACTACTGGAAAATTCGGGGCCTCTATCTAAATATTTTTTTATGTTTTTTAAATATAATATTTTTGAAAAACAAAATTAGACTAGGCCTGACCCAACTAAATGGGCCAGCCCAGCCAAGTTGGGCCAAAATGCCCAACTTTGTTGGACTTGGGATTGGGCCAAGAGAGGTCCAGCCCAGCCTAGTAGTTAACAGTTAAAACAAAAAAACACAAAACAATGCGTTGCACTGTTCATCGTGAATTAATTCAAGCAGTTATTGTTCACTTAACATGTGAACAGTAATATGATCGACGATGACGATAGGCTCAGCTGTCGATACCGACAAGTAGAGGAGGCCGAGGTGGTTCTTCCTGTGATGATGGCGTCGTAAATGGTGGACTGTGGTGGCCGGCAGTAGCGTTGGAAGGTTGCCACTATTGTTGCTCGACGACGTTGTGGGAGAAGACTGGATGGTGCAGGTAATGACGATGAAGAGGAGAGGTTGATGGTGCCGAAGGAGCAGCTTATGGTGCTCGCCTGTGACTGTTGAGGAGAGAGAGAACTGCATCCATGGCTGCTGTTCTGGTGATCCTCCATCGCCAAGGTTGGTGGTTGGTTGTTGGTTAGTGGTTGTGCCATTGTCTTCTTCCTCTCAGCTCTGGTTGTGCCATCGTCTTTTTCATTTTTCACGTTGAAGCTTCTGGTTTATCACGTTGAAGGAGGTGGAGGGTTTGCAATCAAGAAGAAGCAATCATTGTAGTGGCTTCACGTAGTTAATTGAAACGCAAGAAAAACATGAATCTTTTACTTATCAAGAAAAAGGAGGACCCATAACAATTTAATCTGCTTTTTTTGTTACCAAACAACACAAAACTGATTTGTGCTCGAAAACACACATTGAATCGCGTTCCTAAACGACCACTAAGACTCAAATGATAGTTGTGTAAGTAATCCTTATAATTAAAGTCAATAAGTTATCTTATATAGAGAATGTTATGCATTGATCATGTTATATGTTATCTTAATTAAGAAAACAAAAGGGAATACATTGAGTATATCATGAACTTTAAGAAGGCTCTTAAGTGATCAAGAAATAATTCAACATCCTAGGTGAATTGTAAAAATATTCCATTTATTTTCAAATAGTACTAACTAAGAAATCCTCGTCAAGGTGGAATGAGTTTCAAATCTTATTTAAACGATTAATGACTAATAAGTAACTAACAAACACGATTTAACATGACAGATATACTACATGATATAATATTATATCATAACATTATTGATATAAAAAAAATATTAATTACACTAAAAAATTAGTCACTAAAAGGGTTAAGTCAAATCACTAATGATTTTTTCTAACATTTAGGAGATCATAACACGTTGCTAGACGATGCACATGATCTTCAAATATAGATTAATCAATTGTTGAGTTGATAATACATTAAATTATTTAATTCACATTTTTTTTTATTTGGTCCAATATATTGGGAACTTGATGAGTCACACATTAGTCAGAAATTAAAGTGAGATGGTTTAATTTAATGTGACTTGTTTAAAATATATTTTTGAGATTAAATACTATAATATAATTAATATAGGGATTATGTTTCTAGACCTAGAAAAATCAAGTGAAGACTTGATTGAGTTAATTTATAAAATTATTCTGATTAATATATGAATATTATTCAGGGAGCAACTTGATATTTTCTAAATTTATAGGTTTTTTAAAATTTCTCTACAAATAGTAAGTTGTCTCTTATTTCAAATAGTGTTGTTTGTTAGACAAAAAAACTCTACAAGTCATTTTATAAAAAAAAGTTAACACTTTAAACATAATAATCTCTAAAATAAAAATTTAAAAGATTTCTTACTAGTGCTTCATGTATATTACCGTTGAAAGCCAGATAGTTAGACAACTTGTGGTCTACAACAACCTAACTTTTAAAAAACTATTCAAAATCAAAAGATATCAGATCTTCAAATAATAAAAATCTTAAATAACTCTGGATTCATATCTTAAAATCAGAAAACTCAACACATTAAAGATTGTCTAATCAACTAGGATAGCTGAGTATAGGATTCCTCTGGCTGCATGTTTAGTAAATTGAAAGAAGGGTATAGACAGCTATCTCGCACCATATAACAGAGGTTTTCCTCCTAGTTGAAGGTGTTCTCATAGCATTAAGACTCTCGTTTCCATATTCCAAGTATTTCGTCATGCTCAACTATCCTTACCTTCAGGATTAAGAGGTCCAAATGGAACTTATTTTTGCTTCACTTATCTTCGTACCGGAGTATTTTTTTTTGCTTCATCGTCCATCTCATCTCCTATTTAATTGTCAAATTTTATGAGGTCTTTCTCTTTTTGTTAAGCACTCACTAGATACCCTACAAGTAAAAAACAAGAGTTTGATTTTAACTTATAAAATATAAGGTCAAAAATTAAACCACATCCTAATTCATTGATTATAAAAACATGGATTAAAGTACAAAATTCAAACTCACATGTAAACCGTAAAAATCCTTCACAAATAATAAGAACAAAACTACACCAAAGACCAGAAAAACTTAAGAATCCTAGTGGAGAGCAGGCCAAATGATGGATTAAATGAACCTTCATCTATCTAAGTCCAAACCGTATCAGATTTTACTCATCCCAGACAAATGCGATAAAAACTAGGTCCCTGAAAATCAGATGATACAGAACACCCTACTTGCAGAACCAGCCTTTTTACTACTATTTTCTCTACATCTCCCGGCCCCCAAGAAACCAGCTCTCCAAACACCGCCGTGCCCCCTCTCTTTAAGCAGAACTATCTTTCAAACACCGCGGTGCCCCCTCTTTTTTACTCGTTATTAATTAATTCAACAGATTCAAGGCGGTATCCAATTAGGATTTCAAGCATAACAGTTTTCAGGTTCAAATGCCGTAAAAATCCTCAAGTTGAACAGCATTCTGATACTGATCATTCAAGTTATCAAACTTTTTATTAACCAAAGAAGCTGGGAAAATCAGACAGATCTCAGATTGCAAGGAGCAAAACTCAAACCACAAATGTGTTGCATTAACATCGAAATGGCAGCTGCTTGAAGAGCATAGATAAAAGCACACAGTAACACTGATGCACGCAATGCAATGGAGCACACAGAAGAAGTCATAAAAATGTTCCACTCCAATTCTAATTGCAATAGAAATTCTTTGACCTAGCAAAATAGAGTAAGAGCGGGAATGCCAGACTGGTATAGAATTACCAAAAATCCAATTTCCCAACAAATCTCTTCCATGTCCAACAGCAAAACAAACAAAAGTTGATAGCAGAAATGAGTAAATGAACAAAACTCTTATCTAAAAACAGAACTATTACTGGGAGACACCAAGCCACTTTGTGAAATTCTCAAACTCTGTGTAATCGCTGTCTGAGATCATTGTCTTATACCATGCCTTTCCTGCAGCCTTGGCAGCGGCTAGCTCCTCCTGATAGGTTTCATAACGAAAGACAAATTGTTAATAAACACACAACAGCCAGCATTTCAGATGTCACAACAAAATCTCAAAAATCGCATCCTTGAAACATGAAGATATGGACTTGAAAGAAAGAAACGAAAGGCATACAGCTCAAACAGATAAACAACAACTCACACAGCAAAATGGACATAATACCGCAATAAAAATATTGCAGTCTTCAACACTATGCCTAATTATTCTAAAAGAAGCTATTCAGTATACAAAGACAACCTTTCCGTTAACAGCATCCATACACATTACTAATTATTTCACAATATAACCATATCAATAAAAGGAATAAAAAGCAGATACCTTTGTGACAGGCTTCCTCTTCTTGTCGAGCTTCTCCTTCTTGGACTTCACACGCTCTGCCTCAGCCAAAAGAGCCATCCTCCTAGCAGTCTTAGCATATGGGTTCAATCTCAACATCACATTCAAGTTCTTCAATGGGTTCTTCTTCAAAGTAGCCCTCTTAACCTCCTTTTTGATTGGCTTCACAACACTCTGAACCTCGTCAGAGTTGATGATCCTAGCCAAATCAGCATTGACCATCTTGGACCTAGGCAACACATACCCATTCTTCTTCTCTGAAGATTTCTCAAATGACCCGTAAATTGAATCAAGCTTCTCCATAGCTGATTTTGTCCAGATCACAAACCTTCCAAGATGACCACCAGGAGCCAACTTCAACAAGTTCAACCTCTCAACGTTAGCAACCTCAACTCCTGGAATATTACGGAAGGCCTTAACCATCTTAGCACCTTCGCTTCCATACACAATCAGGGGTCCCTTGCGAGAAATATACCTCCTGTTTCTCATTTTACCCTTTCCAGGCCGGATCGCATGAGAATCCTTAGCTTTCTCAGCATCTGGAAAAGCACCGATCTCCTTGAGCACCTTAATAGCAGTAGATGTCTTCTCAATGCTCTCGGCGGAGTCGGAGATAACCAAAGGCATCTCGGGGACTGACTCCACGCGGTGACCGCGTGCCATCACCAAAGAGGGAATGGCAGATGCAGCAATAGCTGAAACGACAGCGTATCTCTTTTGGTTCACATTAATCTTCCTATGCCAGCGACGCCAGATCTTGGTAGGGGCAAACATGCGCCCACCACGGCACATGTTTCCGTACGCTCCCTGACCAGCACGGTGAGTTCCACCACCAGGAACACGGGGGATACGAGAAACGGCACGACCAGTACCCCATGATTCGGCTGAGGTCTGGTGGCCTGCTTTCTTGGAGACGGCATAGGGTTGGCGGCTATTCTTGGAGATGTTTGTGTGGACGTAGTTGACGATGTCCGGTCGGATCGAGGCCTTCATGACATCGGGAAGAGCAACGGTGGCAGCCGAATCCGTGGCCATATCGTTGAGGCATGGGAGGGTTTGAACGGAGACAAGGGGGCGGGCGGCGGCGGCGGCGGCCATTTGGTTGCGAGAAGGGGAGAGAAGCGGAGGGCCTGTAGGGTTTAGGTGTGCGAGAGTGCGAGAGCAGCGTTTAGAGTTAAATATATAGGGGAGTTTTTAGGGTTCAGTTTTTGCTTTAGCGTGTTTGGTATATGGAATAAAGGTATTCTCGTGGGAGGATAGGTCTTGTTTGGATCTTGCTTGTCTATGATTTACGCAGGTTTTCTGATGGCAAGATTATTATAATACTTGCATACAGATACTTGGAAAAAATAAATATTTAATTACCAAAAAAGAAAATTCATACCCTTGTTTTTTTTATTTTTTTTAAATTATTTTTGACATAGCACATCAAAATAATCTAAAAATACTAAATTTTGTTAATTTAAACTTGAAAAATAAAAATAAAAATTTTTCAGCTTTTTTTTCAAAAGTGCTTTTGAAAAGCACTCCCAAACACCCCCTAAGAGCGCTTCCTATATTTAAGGTTTTTTTTTTTATTGCGGTTTTTATTATGGTTGAGATTTAAAAAAAACAGTTTCATGAAAAATATTTTTAGCTTTTATTCATAACTAAAATTGAAGTGTTTAGTTAAAATTGTGGTTGAGTTTGAGGTTAAATGAAAAACAGTTTCGTGTGTTTGGTTACCATGCTTTTCATATTGTTTTTAACTTGTAAAATTACTTTAAAGAGCACACACACACACATATACATATATATTATTTTTTAAATATTGTAGATCTAATAATCATAATAATAAAATGTAATTAATAATTCAAGTAAATTGAACATTTCTTTTTATTCTCTCGGCAAACTACTTGCAATGCCATTACGAACAAGATCCATACGTGGAGGCCTTTTATAATCCCTGACTATTTGCGCGAGCTACAATATCTGGTAAAAAATCATTCGGGATATAATTGAGATTATGATCATATTAAACAAAAATATCATCTTGTGATCTCCTTCTAATATAGTTATGCAATGTCATTGATACAACAACAATCTCAACTTGTCATTCAAGTAAGTCACACATTGTTCGCCCCCCCTAACCTCAATCTTTAGGTTTTGTTAATTTAGTTTAGTATTGGGCCTACATGCTGCGTCCAATGGATCGTTGTCCCACATATACTAGTCCCCCTCTTAAAAACCCAGCAAGTAGCAACCTCCTTTTCATTCTTCTGGCTAAACCCTTAAACTCAAAATTGAACAAGTACCTCCTCTTCCAGGTATCTCTCCATATCTCTCTACGCTTACTCTTCCCCTTCTCTACCTTTATCCAGGTATATGGAAATGTTATTTCATGCTTCACCCAACTTATTCTATAATTTTAGGGTATCAGGTCTATAGCTATCAAACATGGTGAAAAAGAGCAAAAGTAAGCAAAACCCTTTTCTATAATCTTAATATCTACATAAAAGATTTATTTTTCTTTGATTGTTTTTTTAAATGTTATGTTATCTACAGAGAGTAAGAGTAAGAGGGTGATGCTGAAACAAAAGCATAAGGTCATTAGGAAAGTGAATGGGCATCATAAAAAGAAGGCCAGAGAAGCTAAGAAGTCTATCTTGAATAAAAAACATAAGGTGGAGAAGGACCCTAGTATTCCTAATGAGTGGCCTTTCAAGGAACAAGAGCTTAAAGCTCGCAAGGCTCGTGCTATCGAAGAGCTAGTTTAATTTGGAATTAATTTTCCAACAATAATTTATGTGGTGGGAATAAATGGGTTATGTGGTCAAGCAACAAAAAGCAGCTAATAGTTGGTTCTCAACCGTTGTTTGAGAGTTTAAATTTGTAAGCCCCATACAAATTGCTTCAGTGTTTTAATACATAACCAAACACTAATATACCACTTTTTTTTCAAACTCAGTTACAACCACAGAAACAAACACTCACTTAAACAATTAGGTCCACACACACACACATATATAATCATTTAAGAGTATAAATGTGTAAAGTTCTAATAAAACTTTGAATTCAAAATATGAGGATAGGTTATGGGATTTAAATTGGCTTCTAACTTCTAAGTAATGCTATTAGTATTTTTTTTTGTATTTTAGTTTATTTTTTTGGCTTATGGTAAGTATGAGCAAGTATAGTTAAAACAAATATCATTTTCATTGAAAATTTAATCTCATATCTTAAAGACAACAATCTCCTCTCTGATAACTCTCGAGTATTTTCATTCATCTTTAAATCATACTATGTTTGGTACTCATACTTATTTATATTTTATATTAATTTTAATTATAAAAATCATATAAAAATTAGACTAACGATATACTTGATTGAGAATAAATTTAAAACAGGTTTACACAAATATCATATCACCAAGTATTAAAATTTCATGAAGAAACTAACAAGAATTTCAAGAAAGAAGCATATTTAAAGACTCGGTATTATGAGTTCATTTTAGTGCTTTATATAAATTTGTAGATGTTATTTTTGATAGAACAAATTAAAATGAATTCACATACTTCATTAAGCATATATTTAAATGATTGATAAAAAGACAAACAGTTCTAAAGAATTTATTTAAGTTAAAATTGATAAATCTAGAATTCTGCATGAAATCGATCAATTATCTGTCTTGACCAAATAAATTGGTCAACTCCTTGTTATCCGTAATGAATACTTGGAAATTCTGTAGAATTTGGTCAATTGATTGGCCTCATCAATTTGAATCGATATAATTTAGAAAAAGAATTTGGAACCACAACATTTACAAGCTATTTTAAGAGCAAAACATCTAAATCATTATTTCTTCATTATACTTTAATTGATGCTATTAAATTTTTATATTCCAACACAAAAATATTTAATCTTATTCACAGGACACTTAAACACCTTTAAATCTTATAAGAGTTATCTTGTGAGATATATAGACATTAGAACTTTGACTTCTATTATCCACTATATTGAAAGAGTTATTTGTTATAACAAAATCACACTTGTAAACCTTTGATAGTTAAGTATAAACTTTTAGTATTAATAAAGTAATTTCACCAAGAAAAGATCTTGAAGAAAACATATCTTTAAATTGAGAAAAATCTTAGTGTGGATTCATCATGTGATAAAAAATCTTAAAGAGATAATATCTTCAAATGGTGTAAGAACTTGATATGTAAAAAACTTGACCATTGTACTCTTAAATCTTGAACTAGTAAATGATTACAATACTTATTACCGGTTTGATACTTAAGGTATGAGTGTAGGGCTTGGAAAACAATGTTAAAAATTAAGTTTACAAATTCTCTCTCTCTTACCTATTTAATTTAAGCATTTTAATTATATTATAGGTTGTCATGCTTATTTGAATTAATTTGTATTATTTGTCAATATTAGTGATACATCTAATTCACCCCCTATTAGATGTTATAATTGTCTTAATCGTAGAACAACAATTGATATCAAAGCTTATTTATTATTTTTAAAGTTTGCATAAACTTTGAATAGAATGAAAACCACTAGCTATAATATCTAAAATATAGTTTCCTCCATATTTGGACCATTATTCTTTGATGGTAATGATTATTCTTATTGAAAAGCTAGGATTATTATATACCTCTAGTTTGTTGATTATGATTCATGTTTATCTACAAAGAATGTACCTTATAGATTTATCCAAATTGAAGATGGTGTGATGATTCTGAAAGCTAGAAGTAAATATGATAAAAAAGAAGAAGTTAATTTACATGGATGTTGAAGCCATGAATATTTTATATTGTACATTAAGTAAAGGTGAATTTAATAGAATCACATCTTGAAAAAATACTAGATATATATGGCATGCCTTAAAAGTAACCCGGGAATAAACTAAGTTAAGGAATCTAAATTGATATTTGAGTTTACCAATATGAATTATTCAAAATGCTTCCTTGTGAAGTCGTAACCAAGGTAGTCAAAATCGCGAGTCAACTCGCAAACTCGTACGAGTTTGCGAGTTGGCTCAGTAAACCTGGTTGGACCGGTAGAAAAATCGAAACCGGTCAAACTCGGTCAAAATCGGGTTGACTCTTAAAATCGGACCGAATCGGTCCAATTTTATGAGTTCAAGAATTCGGCCTTCGCAGCTTAGCTTCGTCTCTTCGACTCTTCGTTCATTTGAAATTTTCATTTCAATTTTCACAGCAGACACACTCACACACACCCGATCTCTTCTTCCCCAAACGCAAAAAACCATTTGCCCTAAATTCTCAGCTCGAAATTCTCTTCTCTTCTCAGCACAAGAAAGGGAGGGAGATGAGCACAAGGGAGGGAGAATAGGAGATGAGCACACGGTGCACACCCTGCACAAAAAGGGAGGGAGAATGCGGAGATGAGCACACGCACGCACTTTGCACAAAAAAAGAGAGGGAGATGAGCGGCGGCACAAGGAGGGAGGGAGATGTGTGTGGGCACTGTGGGGGCTAAGGGAATTAGGGTTGGGGTTTTTTTTTATAATAATAATAATAATAGGTTTCGGGGGGTGGGGGTTATATAAATTAATAATAATAATAATAATAATAATAATAATAGGTTTATACGGGGGAGGGGTAATAATAATAATAATAATAATAATAATAATAATAAGCATAAAAAATATTTTTTTTAAAATCCTATTAATTTAAGATAATAAATAACATTAATTAATTTATATTTCACATCAACAAAATATTTATTTTTAGTTTGTTAATTTTTACCTAATGAAATTCTATGGACATAATTGTTTTGTAATGTATTTTTCAATTATTTTGAATCATGCATGAACCTTAACTAATGAAGTTTTATGGCCATAATTACGTTATATTATATTCAGAAATATTTTACTTACGATTTTACGATTTTTCTACCTACATGATTTTAGCTGTGATTTTACGATTTTTGTAAGGAAAAATTCGGGTACGATCTTACGATTTTACGATCCAATCTTACGATCCGATTTTTCTGAGCCCTTTCCGATTCGTGTCAAAATCTCGATTTTGACTACCTTGGTCGTAACTAGTATATTTACTAGAATAACTACAATAACTAATAGTTTTAATGTTTTTTATAGTATTTATATTAATGCTGAAATTGTGAACAAAATTATTAGGTCCTTACTAAACACCTAGAAAGAAAAAAGTGAAAGCTATTAAAAAACCCAAGGATCTCATTAAAATTCCTTTGGAAGAGCTCATCGGTTCCTTAATGACACATGAAATTATAATAGAGAAAAAAGAACAAAAATAAAATCCAAAGAAAAATTTTCCATCAAAATCACCAATCATATTGAAGATGACGATTGTCACACATCTCAGTGCGATGTCCAAGAGTCCTTTGGAGTCGCCACCTAGTTGTTTAGTTTAAAATCACTAAAAAAATTATATTATACTAGTCTCTTGTTAGAGATTGCCACCTAGTTGTTTAGTTTAAAATCACTAAAAAAGTTCTGTTATACTAGTCTTGTCAGAGATTCAAGCCAACTGGTTGTATACATAAAATGTATTAACACCCTTAGTACATCTTAATTAAGATAAACTATATTATGTATTTTTGATGTGTTTTAACAGTTTTGATATATATAATTTATTCTTGAGAATAAATTCAGCTTTTGGATTTATTATGGGCTTATGTGCCCAAAATAAATCTTCAGGAGAAAAAACCATATAAATGCTATAACAAGTTTCATCTATCTTGGAAAACGAATGATTTTCCACAATTCATGTATCATGTTAAAAAAATATTCCATTTAAAAATTGGTAAAAACTCATAATAATTCTAGGAGTTTTTCTTACTAGTTCTAAATAAATATAAGTCTACTTGAGTGCAATATTTATATTAGATATTGAATTCTCATGAATTATTTTAAATATTGGTCTAAATTCTCAAGAATTTAATAAACTAGTTATTAAATGCAAACATATTGTTTTTAAGGGGTTTATATGTAAACACTTAAATGATATATTTTTTGTATTTTGGGAGGCTTAACCATATGAACAAAACTTCTTTTTTTTTTTTGTGTTAAGACCTTTTTTAATCTTATATATATATATATATATATATATATATATGTATATATATATATATATATATTTGAAACAATAAAAAAACACACTTGCACTTTTTTTTTATTATATTCTTACACTTACAAATTAGACTATGTTTACAAAATAACAAAACTGAAATTATACCAATAGTTTTAACACTAACAATAATTTAAACACAACACATTAAATTTAAAATTACAAAAAGGTCTTTGAACATTCAAAGAAAACACTAAGAAATTGGGTAACACTAGTGACAAGTGGATCCATGCACAATCATCAATAGAAATAAAGAGAGATACAACATCAAGGAAATCTTCTTCTTCCTTTTCTTCTAGTTATGGTGGTGAGAGCCATCATCTCCTGCAAAAGAGGAAAACCACGCACACAATTCAAAAAAACTTAGATTTACCTTGGGGAGCTCCAATATTGTTTGTAAAGAAGAAGGATGGTACCCTTCGACTATGCATTGATTATTGACAATTGAAATAAGGTGACGGTAAAGAACAAGTATCCACTTTCACGAATATATGATTTGTTTGATCAGTTAAAAGGTGCTAAGGTATTCTCTAAGATAGATTTAAGGTCGGGGTATCATCAATTGATAATTAAAGAACAAGATATTTAGAAGACAACATTCAGAACCTGTTATAGACATTACGAGTTCTTAGTGATGCCTTTGGGTTGACCAATGCACCAACAATGTTCATATATTTGATGAATCAAGTATTCCGGCCTTACTTGGATCAATACTTGGTGGTATTTATCGATGACATCTTGGTATATTCCAGCTTATATTCAGAGTATGAACAACATCTGCAGGTCATGTTATAGACTTTGAGGGAGAATAAATTGTATGCGAAGTTGGATAAGTGTGAGTTTTGGCTCAAGGAAGTGCTATTTTTGGGCCATGTAATTTTTGCAGGTGGAATATTCATGGATCCAAGAAAGGTAGATGTTGTGTTGAAATGGGAGAGGCCTACTAATGTGACAGAAAATTCGAAGTTTCTTGGGTCTCGCAGGACATTACCGGAGGTTTATTGAGGGGTTCTCCACCATAGCATCACCTTTGACCAAACTAACCCGCAAAGAAGTCAAATTTGTTTGGTCGGAGGAGTGTGAAGGGAGTTTTCAAGAACTAAAGAAAAGGCTCACTTCTGCTCCTGTGTTG
This sequence comes from Salix udensis, assembly GCA_029204005.1. Lineage (NCBI taxonomy): Eukaryota > Viridiplantae > Streptophyta > Magnoliopsida > Malpighiales > Salicaceae > Salix > Salix udensis. The sequence continues at coordinate 24,166,191 of CM055034.1, forward strand.
GCCCTTCCATCAGGAACAGAAGGGTTTATGGTATATAACGATGTTTCAAAAAGAGGTGTAGGATGTGTAATGATGCAACATGGTTGTGTAATTGCTTATGCTTCCAGACAAATAAAGCCACATGAAGAGAATTACCCAGTTCATGACTTGGAACTTGTAGCGATAGTGTTTGCCCTAAGAGTATGGAGACATTATTTGTATGGGTCACAAGTGCAAATCTTCACAGACCATAAGAGTTTGAAATATCTAATGTCATAGAAGGAGTTAAATATACGCCAAAGGAGATGGGTAGAGTTAATAAAAGATTATGATTGTGTGATTGACTACCATCCTAATAAGGCTAACATTGTAGCAGACGTTTTAAGCAAAAAGGTAAAGCAATTATGAATAACATAGAGATTAAGAGATAAGGAAGTATAATGGAAATGAGAAAAATAGGTTTGTGGCTGAGTGTGGGTCCTAAAGGGTCATTGTTAACCCAATTAAAAATTCGATCTGTACTTCGAGATAAAGTTTTGGAGGCTCAACAAGTATATGAGAAGGTAAGCAAGATCAAGGAGAATGTGAACCATGGTATAGAATAGTCCTTTCAGGTGTTATTTGATGGTACTAATAGCTATAGGAAAACGAATTTATTTGCCCAATAATGAGATCTTGAAGGATGAGGTATTGATAGAAGCTCATGAATCCCGTTTTGCTACCCATCTTGGAAGTACGAAGATGTATAGGGATTTAAAGGAATATTAATGATGGCCAAATATGAAGAGAGAAATAACAAAATTTGTGTCGAATTGTGGGATTTGTCAACAAGTGAAGATAGAACACCAAAAATCTGCAGGGAAGTTGCAACCGTTTCAGTTCCATAATGGAAATGGGAGGGTATCTCTATGGACTTTATGATGGGATTACCCAAGGGAAAGCAAAGATAATGATGTCATATGGGTGATTGTGGATCGACTAACAAAGTCTTTTTTGTTTTTGCCTATGAGAATGACGGACTCAGTGGATAAACTAGCAAAATTGTACATAAATGAAGTGGTCAAACTCTATGGGGTACCAATATCGATTGTATCTGACCGAGATCCGAGGTTCACATCGAGACTACGGCCTAGTTTACAACAGGCATTAGGAACAAAGTTAAATCTAAGCACAACATTTCATCCATAGATTGATAGGCAGTCAGAGAGAACCATTCAAACTCTTGAGGACCTTCTAAGGTCTTGTGTACTGGAATTTGGTGGAAATTGGGGGGATTACTTGTCATTGGTAGAATTTACTTATAATAATAGTTATCAAACTACTATTGGTATGGCTCCATATGAAGCCTTGTACAGGCGAAAGTGTCGTACCCCAATTTGTTGGGATGAAATAGAGGAAATGAAGCTTTTAGGCCCCGAAATGGTACAACAAATAATTGACAAAGGCACATGATGATTAGAAAGAGGATGAAAGAAGCCCAAGATAGGCAAAAGAGTTATGCTGATAACCGAAGGAGGCCATTGGAATTCCAAGTGGGAGATAAAATGTTCTTGAAGGTAGCACCTTGGAAAGGTATCATTTGATTTGGAGTAAAGGGGAAATTAGTTCCACGATATATTGGCCCTTTTGAGATCTTGGAAAGAATCGGACCAGTTGCTTATTGATTGAAATTGCATGCATATTTGGACAAGATTCACAATGTGTTCCATATATCATTGTTGTGAAAGACCAAAATAGACCCCTCCCAAGTATTGCCACAAGTACCCATGAAGGTTAAAGAGGATTTAACCCTGGAAGTTAAGCCCATCAAGATTTTAGATCGAGATTTAAAGGTGTTAAAGAATAAGAGAGTTCCATTGGTAGGAGTATTGTGGAGAAGCTCACAAATAGAGGAAGAAACGTGGGAAAGAGTCTGAGATAAAAAAAAAAGTATCTGCATTTATTTCCTGAAATAGGTACATAAATTTAATTTCAAGGACGAAATTTCTAATAGGAGGGGAGAATGTAAACCCCGAGAAATAAATGTATGTGTTAAATTAAAGAAATGAATTAAAAGAGAAATAAAATAAGTTGAGGGGGGGTGGAATTGAAATAAATTTAAAGATTATGATTTAAATTATAAGAGGAGAAGATATGGGGTAAAAAAAAAGAAAACATTTAAAGGAAATGGGGGGCCTTAGTGCAATAAGAGAAATTGAGGAGTATAAATACCCCTCTTTTCTCTCATTTCCAGGAGAAGGAGGGGAAGAAAGGGAGGGAGATTTTGATATTTTCTTACCCAAATTGAAGAAGAATTTCGAAGTGAAAGTGAGATTAAGGGTTACCAAAACATTCAAACATAAAAAATCCAAGGATTTGGAGTAAAATTGGAAGGAGAAAGTGGAGGAAAAGGAGTGTTTGGGCTGGCAGCAGTAGGAAGAGAAAGAAGAGAGGAGGATATTGTGATTTCACAAACTATTAGGATCTTGAATCTTTCTTAGTAAGGTGTCTCTTATATGCATCTAAAAGATTCTTGACTTTATGGTTAAATTTCATTATTTTTCTTTGTGAATTTTGGGTTAGGGTTCTTGAAACATTTTGGGGGAAATGTGGAATTTCGTGAAATTGATGAATGTGCCATGAAATAGGATGAAATGAGAGTTAATTGGCAAGATAGATGGAAAGGAAAGAAGGGGAGCCCTAGGAAAGGCCATGGCTAGCCATTAAGGGCACAAATTAGGAGGGAAATATTATGTATTTTGTAAAATAATTATTGTATATGTTGTGTTGCATGTGAATGGTGGTGTAATGAATGGTTGAGCATGAAAAAGCATGAGGGAAGTCTTGTTTTCCCAAGGCCAACTTTTCGGCCAAATGCATGTGTTGTAGAAGTGAATACTTGACCGATTCATCTCTTCACTTTCGGAGAGAATTTGAGTGGGAAAACAAGGGAAATAGGATTGGGTTCCTTCATAGGAGTTGTAGTTCTGGATGTCTACTATCCAAGGAAACTTATTTCATTTAATTTGGAATTTTTTAACTCTAGTTAAGGGTCACCTAACATGATTATGCAGGGTAGACCCCTCAGAATCAGCAGGCTTGTCACATTCGTGATGCATTTCGTGAATTTTTGGGATAGTACTGGGTTTTATTTCCTTCATAAGAGTTGTAGAACTACATGTTAACTTTCTAACGAGATAAAGTTTATACAAAACATAGTTCTACAACTCCTGTTATAGTGAAAAATATGGGAAGAGGTCGAAATCCGACCTCTGCTGGCAGCTTTGAGAAAAAGGGGAAAGGAGGTGGGAGGTCGCGAAATGATGAAGTGAGATGCATTAAAGGAAAATAGACTAGTTATGTTTGAAAATAGGTGCTTTAAAATGATATTTTTGATTGACAAAAGTTATAAAAGGAATAATAAATGTAAAGTCATATTGAATTGTTTCGATGAGTATCGATGGTTAGAAATGATTTACGAGAATTTCCTATAATTGCAGGAGGGAACAAAAGTGTGGTGCAACATCAACAATAAAGGACCACGAGCAGAGCATCCACAGCAGGTAGGTGATTGATTCCTATGTTTCTAAATTTAATTTTCATAGTGAAAATGTGTGATTTATGCTTCAAGTTTTGGTGGAAGTTTGAGAAGATATGATGTATCAATAAGAATATTTAAGGCATGTGTATCAGTGAAGTTTAGAAATGTCATGAACAAAACATGGCGGTGGCTAGAATGGCTAGCATACATTTAGTGTATGCTAGGATCCCAGATAAAGGGATCGACAAGAATGGCTAGCATACATTTAGTGTATGCTACGAATCCCCTGGATAAAGGGGATCGGCAAGAATGGCTAGCATACATTTAGTGTATGCTAGGATCCCGGGTAAACGGATCGGTAAAAATGGCTATCATACATTTAGTGTATGTTAAGATCCCTGGATAAGGGGATCATCCTGAATATTTGTAATATATTTCAGTGTATGCTAGGATCCCGGATAAAGGGATCACCAAAGAAAATGGCTAACATACATTTTAGTGTATGTTAGGATCCTGAATAAGGGATCATAATGAATAATTGTCATATATTCAGTTTATGTCAGGATCCCGGATAAGGGGATCACTATGCATAGGCTAATATACATTTAGTGTATATTAGAATCCCGGATAAAGGGATTATGGTGCAATGGTTAAACACACATTCATGTATGTTGAACTTTCAAGAGTAAAAATAAAAATGTATGAGGTATGTTAAGGACCCGGAAAGGGGTCTTCTCCGATTTCTAATGTCGGTAGGGTGATAAGAGTATCGAAAATGCTTAGTATTGGCAATACTTAGTATCAGTTATATTTAGTATTGAGAATACGTAAGTAGGGAAGATATTTTGGTTTTCAAATAGCTATGTTGATTATTTCAATTATATATGATGGCATATCATGGGATTTAATAACTTTAATATGATTTCGTCTAGAATTTTCTTTATTAGATTATCTTGTATCTCTATTTCAGGTCCATCACCTTCACGTCAGGAGTAAAGCTATTGTTTCTTAGTTTTTGTATCCAATAGTAATTTGTATAAAGTAAATGTTGACAAACTGATATGTATGTTCACTATTTTTGGAAAAATATTGGAATGTAAGAAAATTAACTCATTTTATCGTATTTTATTAAATGTGACTGGATTTATATCAACTCTAGTGTAAATGGTTGAATGATGTTAAGTGTATGGTTTATTAATTATGGATGTGATGAGGATGATGTTTAAGGTTTTAAGACCCAGGATGATTTCGGTCAAGTTGATTTAAGGGTTATGTTACCGCCCACCTATTACTGTTTCAGAATTGAGACATGTTAATGTTTCGAGACATGTTATTGTATCGAGACATGTTAATGTTTGAGAGCTATTACTGTATCGGGACATGTTAATGTTTGAGACTTGTTACTGTTTCGGAACATGTTATTGTTTGAGACCTATTACTGTTTCGGGACATGTTAGTGTTTGAGACCTGTTATTGTTTCGGGACATGTTACTGTTTTGAGACATGTTACTGTTTAGGGTCATGTTACTGCTCGCTTGTTATTGAGAAAAAACAATATTATGTTTTTTTTTCACGAATCTGTATTAATAAGATGACCTATTGGTCCCCAAGAGTATGGGGCAGTCATGGGTTGTCTAAATACCTATTTATGGGTAGAGAGAGGACATGTTTCTCACTTCATTTAGAACCACACTAGCTCATCATAGTAGGAGATATTAGGAAACCACTTCTAATATTAACCAATCAGAAATAGATTTGAGGTGGTTAACATTATCCCATAAACCCACTATGTCACATGTGTGTAATATGAGGTGGTTATCCCATAAACCCACTATGTCACATGTGTTAATATCACATGGGTCATTAATAAAGATTTAAATAATTAAATCTTATAGAATAGAGCTTAAATGTACGAAAAGTGGGCAACAAGTGATGGTGGTTGAAGGTTCTTATGGATGGTGAAGAACCAAAAGAGGAGAATGAGCTAGAATATGTCGTGGGTTCAATGGAGAAACTGAGTTTAAGGGGGGGGAAAAGGTTTGTATGCCAACGACTATTGGAGAGGATGAAGGTTGGATTTGTATTAGGGAACTAGATGGTTAAGAGGAAAAGAGAGAGAGAGGAGAAAGAAAGACTGTGTTAGGGGGGTGGATTGTGAAGAGTGGTGATTGGAAATAGAGAAAAGTGAAGGGAATAAGATAGGAATGACTGAGATGGAAAGATGGTTAGTGGGAAAGGACGACGATTGCTAAGAGAGAAAAGGATTGTTTTTAGGTTTAGTGTTTTGGGGTTTTGTGTGGGGGAGTGAGGGGTGTGATTTTGTCCCATACCCTTTTTGTTGTGTGTTGGACATATGTATATATAGGTAAAATTATTTTTTTGTCCCTTATTTTTGTCCTCCTTGGCTTTGGTCTCTATGTTTGGCTTTTTGATTTTTTTTAAATAGAAAAATATCAATGTCGAATCAAAATAAACAAATAAATTAAAATGATGCATTAAAAGGTAAACACGCGGAAGAGACATTAAAAATTTGAATCCATTTAAGATGAAGCCAAATGATACTAAAAGCGATGCAAATACATGAAAAACATATTTTTATTTTTTATTTTTTGTTGTTTTTTGCTATTTTTTATTTTTTCAAAAATACTTCAAAAATAGGGTAAAAAATTAGTTAGAAATAAATGTCCCTCTATTTACAATACTTACGGAGAAATATTTGTCCTGTGTATGGCATAATAAGCTTGTAAAATATAGATGACATGTCTTATAAAAACTAAGCTTCTTTGAGATGAAACCTCAATCTAGTGATTTCATAATAGTTTGACCGATTATTAAGCTTTCATGAATGAAACCCTAATCTAGTGATTTCATAACAGTTCGATTGATTTGTCTCACTTTTCTTCTTCATTATAGGGTTGAATTTCTTGGTGTTTCTTGATTGCAAGGTTGGCTTGAAATTCCACATTTTGGAAATCCTTTTAGTGTCAAAATCTTTATAAATAGCTTAGTTAACCTAAGATCATATTTGGCGATCTCAACCATAACTTTTATTTGTCTTTTCTTTAGCTTGGTCAACCTAAGATCCCATCTCGTGATTCTCTTTAATCAAAACTTTGCCTTCAGCTCGGTCAACCTGAAATCTTAATATAGAGACCCCATTTAACTAGAACCTAGATCTTTGTTTTCAGCTCAGTCAACTTGATATCCCATTTGGCGATCCTCTTTAACCAAAACCTTGGTTTGCCTTCAACTCGATCAATCTAAAATAACAATGTAGAGACTTCTTTTTTAACCAGAACCTACGTTTTTGTTTTCAATTCAGCAACCTAAAATCTCAATGTACAAACCCCTTTTAACTAGAACCTTAGTGTGCCTTCAGTTGGGTCAACTTGAAATCATATCTTATAATAATTGTATGTTTTATATGTTTTGTATTAAGGTTATTCTTTAACAAATAGTTTTATAGAAGTTTAAAGAAGAGAAATTATTAAAAGAGAAAAAGATATATAAATGAATTCATTCATAAATTGTTTGACCTTCATATTATGCATGCTTGCCTTATTTATACAAGTTCTTCCATATACTAATTGTTAGCTAATATAACTACTTATTAACCATTATTTCCTTGTCATTACACATGATTTATTGACATACCTAACTATCACAATGATTTTTTTTTCGCTTCGTGCATTGTCCCTAGAGATAGGGGGATGCATGGAGAATGGTTTTTATAACCATGAAATTATGATTATAGTTTTTAGGAGTCGCCACCTAGTATTAAGGTTACTAGGAAGCCTAACAGTAATAGGACTTATTGTGCAAGAGAAAGATGCATCACTCCTAGTGCACCCTACCTGAGATAAGCTGCATAGTTGTCTTATTGTTTTTTTATAGGTCAAATTTTATTATTGATTTTTTCTAAGTCTCGAAGTAAATATCTCTTCATGAGAGAGTCTTTACCTCATTGGATCAAAAACCTAATCGTTCTAAGGTCTGAATTTTAGCATTGTATTTACTCCCTGATAATTAAAGTTTACAACTAAAAAAATAAACAAAATAATTATTGAATTTTTTTTTGGACGAACCCTAACAGATAATCATAAATTGGTTATGATATCCCATTTTTCATTTTAAAACATGAGAGAAGATGAATTGTTTTTTGTGAAAAAATTTGCTTAGAAAATTTCAGAATTCAGCCATATACACAAAAACAAAATATTTTTTTTGTTTTTTATTTCTTTTTTGAAATGTATTCTTTTGTATTTTTTTTCAATATATTCAGATTGGGACTAGACAAACGAAATGGGGCCACCCAGATAAATTGGGCTAAAATGACCCAACTCTATTGGGTTTGAGACGGACTTGGCCCAGCCAACTAGATTGGGTTGAGAATAAGTCTGACCTGAGAAAAAAACAACTTGAACTCTATAATGTTCACGTATTACATGAACAGTAAACGTCTGTTGTGGAAGAGGCAGGGGAGGGAAGTTACCTGGCGAAGGTTGCTGGTGATGGAGGAGGTCTGGTTGTTGTCTAGATGAGAGTTAGAGGCGGCAAAGTGGAGGCCATTGCTGGCTGGAGGAGGAAGAAATAGTTGCTGCCGATGGTTGCTATCACTACTTGGAGAGGATGGTGCAGCTGGTGACAACAAGGAAGGCCTGTTGTTGGTCGTCTACTGTGAGTTGCAAGCTGCTACTGGTGGTTAGAGGAGCAGAATGGGTCGTTAGTGATGCCAAGAGGTGGTTGTTGATCGACTGTTGGGTGAAGAAAATAGTGGACGAAACTGCCATTTGGGAAGAAACCAACAGTGGGGAAGAAATCATTACTAAAGCTACTTGTGTTGGGGGGGAAAAGGACTAAACCTGCCTGCGCTGAGGAAGAAGAATTTTAGACTCACTGGCAATAGGGAAGAAGAGAACTGGGATTGTGGCTTCGGGTGGTTTGCAGGTTACCCACAGTTTAATTTTTATGTGTTTTTGTTTATGGTATCCATTCCTTCTTCTGTCTTTTTTTTCATTTCTGTTTCTATGTTTTGTCGTCACTCTCTTTTTTCACCCCCTTTATGTTCTTCGTTCTCTGTATTATAGAACGAAGATGGCGCTTCAACTGCTTGTTGCTTTCAGATACAGGTTGCCTCTTTCCCTTTAAGTGATGATGAAGACGATTGTGTGCAGTCTTACATATCAGTGCACAAAACATTGTATTGGTTGCCTATAAATTCTACAAGATGGAACAAGTACAATTTGGTCTCTCAATTTATTATTGTTGTAATTGTGTTCTTAATCAACCTTAAACTTTTAAATTTATGCAATTTTATCCCAACCAAAACTTTAATACAATCTCAAATTTACACATCTTTTTTACTTTGTCCTTGGTCTTAGATTTATGCAATTGACCATTAAATTTTCAATTTTCTTCAATTTTGCTACTGATTTCACCCAATTGACTTGGTAAAAATAAATTAGGTTTATTTTTTAATTTTTTATTGTTTTGGAGAATAACCCAGAAATAAATTATGACACTAACTCTAACTATCTTTTGTTATTTATATAACCATAGAAATGAATTATTCAATTGTTAGTTCAACCTTCTTCTTGCTTCACTTGGTTACTAGTAAAATTTGGATTGGTCCATAACAATACCATACCCTTTAAAACTCTTATCCTCGAGATTTTACATTTAAAGTTAGAAAATAGTTGGCCAATTCATATAACTCCTCTTATGTAACATCGTTTTTGAAAAGATTTGACCATTGAATCAACCCTAGTATAACAACCTCATTTCTATTTTTTTTTCATAATTGTTTTATCTAGAATTGTTACAAGTTAAACCTTAATTGAACTATATTGATCCATTTTTGGTAAAATAATTGCTTTATTGGCTACTAATTTCTTAACTAGAGATACATGGAACAAAGGGTGTATATTTGTATTTGATGGTAAATATAGTTTTAAGCCATGACTTCATTCTATCTAGGATTCAATATAATGTTTTTTTCATAAGGCAATATTGCTTTGTTGGTATATTTGAAGCTTAGGAAACACAAAATCCCCTACTTGAAACTCTCTCAATTCCTTTTTTATAAGGTAATTATTTCATCCTATTATTTTTCATTTCTAATTGTGACTTTAGTGGTTGGCTCATTCAAAATTATTGTTGCACTAATTGTGACATTTGCATTACATTTGTTTATTTGAAGGTGGGTAAGCATATAAGGTCTAGAAGAGTTTCATGCTAAATGTGAAATGATATCTTGAGTTATACACCACTGAGGTAATAAAAGCTAAGAAACTCAATCATCTAATAGGTGTTCTAGTGGTAAAAAATTGAGACTAAAAGGTTTGTTCTTTTTGTGGTCTCAGACTCGAGCTCTGTGCTTGCTAATATAATAACCACTAGAGACTTACATGATCATTAACTCTAGAACCCATGAGATTAGTCGAGGTGCATGCAAGTTGGTCCATACACCTACATTAATAAAAGCATGACTTGGAAAAATAATCTATCAATAATACAGCTTACCATAGGTAGAGTGCGCTTAGAATGATATGTCTTCTCCTTGCACAACTAGTTCTCTTACCCAAACTCTTACAAAACATTAAATTTTCTAGTGACCATGATACTAGCAACTCCTTCAAATCATAATTTTATAATTAATTCCAAAACTCTTTCAATCCAGGAGAAAAAACTTGTTATTTAACGTCGTGCACATCATGACACCATCTAAATAAAAAGAACTTCTACACTTTGATGTGCATGAACAAAGTTAAGATTAAAACATCTCATACAATTCTTTACCCAACCTCTAAGATTATCTTCCCATAAAATTTGTAGATCAACTTTTGGGTACTATCCTATCTTGTGGCCTCAGAATCCATATGATATTCCTTGTTGATTGTTGTTAGGTTTAGCATATCTTCTTATTAGAGGATTAGACAAGATCTCACTGGAACGAACTTCAACTTCCTTCTCTGCCATATGATTAGCTAAGAAGAGCTAAATCTGATTAATTGGCTTCAATCTTCTCATCCTGTTCGTTCCATCTTTCCTTGCTATTTGTCATAGATTCCTACAGTTCTCAATGAATCGTCTGCATTTGTTCATCAAGTTCTTAGATATTCCTCTTTTTTTTATTGCTGTTAGCTCTAGCTTCTCCTCTTGTTAAGGGATCAGACAAATTCCCCTGGATCTGACTCCGACTTCCTTCTTTACCTTATGGTTAGCTAAGAGGAACTGAATCTAATTAGTTGGTGCTTCAATCTTTAGATTGATTTGATCCATCTTCTCATCTTGTTCCTTCCATCTTTCTTGCTATTTGTCATAGATTCCTGAAGTTCTAATGAAATTGCCTGCATTTGTTCATCAAGTTTTCTGCAATGTTCATCCACATCTTTAATCCTATTGCTCTCTATCTTTCTTAAGTTTTGAACAGTGCCAAGATCTATTAATGGCTTTAGATCAGCTCTGATATTAATTGTTAAGGATTTTCCTTGGTAAAAAGTTGGATAGCAGTTCCGAGAAGAGAGAGACGCAAAAATGAATTCATGCATTGATTGCCTGGCCTTCACATTATGCAGGCTTGCCTTATTCATAAAATATCCTCCATCCACTAACTGGCTAATGTCTTATTGATCTAAGTACTTTGGTTATTTATATAACCAGGTGACAGAATTATTCAACTGCTAGTTCAACCTTCTTCTTGTTTCACATGGTTGCAACTGCTTGTGAATTCTTTGTTGGATCGTAACAATTCGTAATTTAGAAAGACTCAAAATGGAATATGCAACGAAACACAGCATATATCAACAAGAAAAAAAGGAGAGGCGGTCCTAGTTAGCAGAATAACGACGATCCTTCCTGTACCGAGTTCAAATCCTTGTGATTACATTATTGCCCTGGCAAAATGTATACGCTGTATTGTAATCCATCAACGAATCTTCAAACTTCTGTCACGAGTATTATCGGATATGCCTTTAACTTGCTATTTTTCCCCCTACAATGACTTTCATAGATTGTTGGACGTTGTTGTCAACGTTGTCCCTTGAAAGAAGATGGAGAAAACTCAGCATACATGTTTTTTTCAAGATGAAATGATCACAGAGAATTATATTACTAATTAAACTTATAATACAGTGATGTGTTTCCTCGTAAAAGCAATCCACTAACACTTGTTTGGCATTAGGAAATTTGTCACATAAGATGTTTAACATAGTATGATCATCATATGATTGCTGCTAAGAGTATGATCATACCGAGTTTTTCCAGAATGAACTGCGAAAGACCGCTAATCCTTACAATTGGCTCGAAATCGGAGCTCCCAGCCTCCAAGGGTTGGTAGCGTGGTTCATCAATAGCAGAACCTGTAAATCACCAAATGGAATTACATATACACAATATATTTAGAATTAAAACAGGGGAAGCACGGAGTATACACATCAAAATCATGTTCATTGACTCTACATGTTGGGCAAAATTATGACACCATGTCATAATATCACTTGAGTCCCAGAAAAGCTTTTACTGTCTATAAACACATCTTAGCACTTTAGGCCTTTAGGGATATGGACAAGATTGTGAATAGTAAGACCCTATCTAACTAAAAACAGCATAAACTATTACATTTCACTGAACACTGTGCTGGCAGGTTGAGAATATGCTTTGCAAATTTCGAAGAGCCAAACAAGTGAGTTAACATAAACCATTTATGGATTCTGTTATGTAGGCCACAGAAAATCATAACCTAACCATTTTGGGATCAGCTTAACACAGGGCACCTGGAGTGAACTTCCCCTGAACTTGATTGGCTATAGCAGATGCAACTTACTGCACTAGATCCAAATCAGAGCCACTTCAAAAAATTTAAGCAAGAAAACATGCAATTGAAATCTAATTAACAGATCGTAAGATATAATTAGGTAAGTAACAGGTAAGACTTAAAAGCAGTCCATAAAGCACAATATTTCTTATTCTCAAGCATACCTTTTCATCAATCCTTAGTCAAGTTCAGGAGCCCAAAATACCGATCATGTCTGATTACCAATAACATCAAAAAAGAATACTATTAATTTATATGGTCTCTTAATATACTATATCCTGCATCTCAGAAGAAAGAAATAATTATCAGTTATCTATGACATGTATGATACTTGAGCATAAGCCAGTAGTTATCATATACAGCATCACAGGAAAAATGCATCTCAATTCATCACAACTGACAGCTGAAAAATTCAGGGTTTGGCCCCATGTGTCAAAACCTAGTAAAGGAAAACAGAATAAATCTATCAAAGCATCATTTTGGTCATTATCTGGAAAGCAACCCATGAATGATTCAGAAAAGAAAAATAAGAGCAACATAAAACCGAATCGACACAATACCACAAGGATAGATACAAAACAACATTCACCCAAACTTACATGCTTAACTTTCTTCACCTATTGACACCCTTTCCACGTTCACTCAAAGCAGCTAATTCAACTCACATTCATAACTACGTTAAAAAAAGAAAAAAAAAGAAGACGTCAGCTTGTTAGAGTTACCTACATATTGCTCAGTTCATCAAACATCCAGCCAGTACTCATTAGAGTTAGAAGAAAAGGATGCAATTTTCCCATCCAAAAAGAATAAAGAAAAATATAGCAATTTTACAATTCAGAAAGCCAACAAAGTAGAACCACTTCCATTCCCTTGAAGCAACTATCAGGAATTGATCTACTAGTAAACTGCAATATGGTCATCAGTTACATGCTCTAACCTAGTTTTGGACCACTCCTTCAACTACGGACCAGCCACAGAAATGGATTGTTGATGATGGGGTATCATAGACACAATTGCATATAAGATTGTGAATATGAGCATATCATCCCACTCACAAACTTGCATGGATTTGAGACAAACCATGTTTTCATTTTTTTCATTTGTTAAGATAAGAATATAAGATGTCTGTAAGAAAAGGCAATTGCAAGCAAAATAAAACTCTGGTTATCCAATAAGCTGAACAAAAGCTGAGGAAACACCACCAAAATACCCTGTAAACAATACAACATAACAACACAGGAAAAAAATTATCCAACAATTGCCAATGTTCGGCAATTATCCAATATTCTTAGCATCATAACAACACCATATCATGGAAAAATAGCACAACAACACAAAAACTTTCTTTCCTCCAGAACCGTTTTTATAATAATTCTCTTGGCTACAAACTGCAACAACAAAATCAAAGAACTATGATGAGAAAAAAATAGAAAAGGAAAGTGACACAAAGCTTTTAGTCGAAAGTCATTTACAGTTCCAAGCTCCCATATGAACAGCAAAATTTACAAAAAAAGCATAAGCATGCTTTCAATTATCTAGTTGACACACAAACGTCAGGCTCTCTTAAGAATGCAGAGCTAAAAAACATGTACAGGCAATAGGAATCTTAAAACATATTCAGAAGTGGTGATTAATTGTTGTGCGAGCTTCTGCGTACAGACTTCAAGAGAGTTCCCGGATAATAAATTGAGAGATCTTGGTATTTTTTTTTGTCTATGATAGTGCATCTGTTTGTGTAGCATTTATCAGCTCCACAGATTTTGAGTTTAAGCCCCGTTCTATGGGATCCCGTCATTTAAAAGCCTGTGCAAAATGTTTATCTTATGATAATATGCAAAACAACATGGAGCCAGCAGCACAAATCCTGGAAAATAAGAGAGATCATATTGAGAAGTTTTGAAACATTTCACCTTTCAGGGAAATAGTTGACACGGCATCCATCCAAACCAAACATAGTTAGCAAAAAGGTCCTGAATATCCATCAGGTTGTGCTTAAATCTCTACAACTTATCATTAATACATGTAGAGGCATGAAGCTCAAACATAAATTCCAGTTTCTCCATCTCTTTTTGAAAGTGAATTCGCCCTCAGCTTCCTCTTGACCTAAGAATTATCATCCTTCATTTATAATAATAATTATGTTAATTAATCGCTTATAGCACTGGCTTAAATGATTAGTAAAAGGATAAACTCGTATCTTTTATCACAGTTTTTTCTAAAAAAAAATTATCAATTCAACTTTTATTAGAATTGGATCCTTATCCATCTTAAATGTAAATAAATAAACAAAAGAACAGAAAAGGAATTGCATCCTTGGCGCTCCCCCACCCATCACGTGCCAGTCTTAGTATTGGCTTCAACCATCTTTTGACATTTATGCTATTAAAATGTAAGATTTAATAACAAACTACTTCATAGTTATAGAAACTTCTAAATGACCACTAGGATGGATAATCAACCGTTACATCCATCACGCTCAAGAACAGGGGGGGTCAATCCCTCACGGCAGATGGATCAAGGGAACATCTTGCAAAAGTCTCCAACCTGCTGCCAGTTCTCATCCCCGTTGTGATTATAAGCTCTTTTTGCCTACTTGCCAAGTTAGTCTGTCAGCCAGAGGAAGTAGAAGGATTCTTCGTACATGCCTGCTGCGTGAGATAACTTGTCCCACATGGTCACAGCTTACATGAATTTAATCTATCCTTCTAATCATCACTCTTCTTTCCAAATCTGATTTATATATTGATAAATTATTTTCTTTCTTGCAAAAGTACTTACTGTGATGAATACTTGAATACCACGGCATAGTCAAGTGACATCTTATCAAGAGTTACAATCTTTAAAGCACTTGTGAACACAGTAAACTTTTCGACTTACTGCAACTTGCCATATGCAGTAACGAAACAAATGGCACAACAATCATGGGATTTTCACATTAGACAAACAAAATATTATTAAAATTGAATCTTACTTGTACATTGGAATCTAGAAACATCACATGTTAATCACTTTGCTCATAAGAACAACTAGACTTACCTTGATCACAACAATCTATTATTCTGGACTATCACTCTCAATCCTCATCATCAGAGCTTTCCACATCACTACTATAATCACTGCTATCATCATCCTGATCCGGAATATCCAACTCCACGTGCCGAACCTGTATAGTCTCTGGTGGCTTATGCAATCCTTGAGGAGCAATAGATGGCAACTTCTGTTCCACAGCTCTAGGCAATGGAATAGAGTCTAATGACACTGGATCCCCAGGCTTCCATCCAGGTGGCGGCACCGGTAAATCTGTTGGCAAAACCACTGGCATCCCAGGTTTCCACCCTGCCGGAACAGAAATATTAGGAGGAAACAGGCCTGTCAAATTCTCAAGCGGATTACCTTCTTGTTGTGGCTCAATAATTGCCTCAATTGTCTTCTCCTTAGTTTCAACATCTTTCGGCAACCCAACATCAAGATGAGCAAAATTATACAATTGGGAAGCTCTCATTTGCTCTTCCTGCGGAGCGGGAGGTAGCGCCCCTCGCAATGGTGCCTGCCCAGCACCAAATTCCGGCGGAGCAAATGTAGTATAACTAATTCGATGCGCATATGACAAAATATCAGATAACTTCAATTGAGAAGCAACAGTAGTGGTGCTACTAGCATTTTCTTCTTCATCATTAGGAGGGAGAGGGCGGCGGCGGCGATAATCAGCATAATCATCAACTAAAATATCAACAACTCTCTCAGCTTCTTTCAGTTTGTTAGCAAAATTAAGAAGCGCAGAGTCTTTAGATTTGATTTCCTGGGAAACCCTTTGCTTGGCATCTTGGAGATCAAGGATTTCTTGAAGTTCGGCGACGGATTCGAAGAGTTGGGTTTGATGGGAAGTAAAGAGGGAGATAATTTCTTTGGTAGAAGAAGGTGTGGGCCTCGTCCAGTGATTGGGACTGTGACGGAAGAAAAGTTGGGAGTGTTCCGCGATATGCGGAAAGCCAATGGGGACGGTTAGGGGAGAGCTCGAAGAGTTTGGTGGCTAAGGAAGCCATTTGGAGGAGGAGAGACTGGGCTCTGGGGAGAGGAGGGAGGAGAGAGAGGAGAGCTGAGGAGGTGGTGGTGGTGGTGGCGGCGGTGGTGGTGGACGGGTTGTGGTGCTGCGGTGGCTGGGGGTTGGGGAACTTTGGGAGGAGGAGGAGTTGGGGTTTGGACTGGGAGAGAAGGTGAGGTTGGGTTTGTTAGGCCTAATCTGGCCGGAGATTGTACAATTTGGTGCTGGAGCATTTTTGTAGAATAGTTCTTTCTTCTTCTTCTTAAATTCTTAGAATGAAAATCTGCAAGAAGAACCCTAATTTGTTTCTCCCAGAATAACAAAGGGGGGTTTCGATTTCTTTGTTTCCCTCGTTTGCTTAAAAGCCGAACGAAGGCTTGCTTGCAGCTACCTACGAGTCGTCTATAGGTAGGAGCCTTATTGAATCAATGAGCGACGCTCCGTTGTTTGTTGCATGCGTTTGGATTCGGGGTGCTCCAAAATAACTTTCCATTCAAAGATATATTTTTTAATTTTTAATATTAATATATTATTATCTAATATATTAAAAGAGCTCAAGAGTCGTTACTGTAGCTTGTTTGTGTTTTCACTAATTATAATTCATAGTGAAAACACACACAAGCTACAGTAACGACTCTTGAGCTCTTTTAGTATATTAGATAAAAATTATGTTAAAAGTACATTTTAGCCTTGGACAAAATTTATTAAGGACGGGAGAAGGTAAACCTTTGGCCTAAAATTGGTAGATCGATGCTATAAATAATAAAAAAATTATCGAGAAATGATAAATTAGATGGAAGAGTTTTGTGAATTAGAATGAACATTTTTAGGTGATTAATTTAAATATTGAATGATATATATACATATATTATTCAAGGCTAAAGTGTACTTTTAACATAGTTTTATTTTAAAATGAACTATTCTCAAGTCATCATACACATTTATACCATCATCTCAACACCATCCAAAATTTTCTAGATGTCAACTAGTCCCATCATCGTTTAATAATAGTAGAAATTATTTTACAGCAAGTGACAAAAATAATAATATTATGAACTAAATACATACTATATTAATTTCATAGAACTAAGGTAGGTTTAAATGTTGCCTTCCAATGTGATGTGAGTTATTTGAATTTTAGTTTTTTTTAATATTCATTTTTTTGTTCAATGTGATGTGAGTTATACGAGTAGCTTAATTGATCAGGTGTGGATCCAAAGTCTATATAGTCTGTAAGCTCTTTGAAGCGGGGCAATGCTTGGAAGGTTTCAAATGCAAGCTCTCGCACAATTTGAATGTTCAGCGGAAGGGAGAGAAGATTGGTAAGTTGAATCGTTTTGTATCAGTTAAATAAATGAGATAAAATGATATTATTTTTATTTTGATTTAAATTCCGATCCATTCTGGATTTTTCAGGTAAATACCGGCTGAAACATTCCGGTTTTGGTCAAATAGTGTTTTTTTAAATAATAAAAAATTTACAATATCAATCATATTTCTTAATCCGACTGTTAGATTGAGATGAAATTTTACGTGGAGTCTCTTGACATATTTGTATATATTATGTTAAAATTTCAGAGCAATCAGAAATTTAATGGCCTTGCGAGATTGATGATGACATTCTCGTAATATTATACATGTTTCATAATTTTGTTCAGAAAAATTATTTTATTGTGTTTTTTTAAGATTAAATTGCACAATTCTAAATAAATTTATTTTTGAATTTGAACTATTTTTTTTAATTAATATATTTAATTTTATATATATATATATATACATAAACAGTATAATCCCGAAATAACATACCGAATTACTCTGAAAGTGAAATATTTATTCCAATTAAAAAAAAAAACACCAATAGAAATGACAGTCTTAAAAATAACATGATTGCATGAGGACCCCCCATGTTTGCAGGCACATCTGGGGATGATTGTATGAACCTAGCTTACTGGATGTTATTTTTTTGCTAAATCTTTTATCATTTCCATTCCATTCCATTCCAGTGAGTCGGGAGGTGTTTCTAGCGGAGGCATATGCTCATTAAAATGAGTTGATGCGCAGAAAAATTAGATTATATGATATTACATGGAGATTATCGGTACCATTCAGAAAAAGTGATGGTTTCTTTTTCGTCGTTGTTATTCGTGAGTATGTGAAAGTTGTTTTTTAAAAATATTTTTTAATTTGAAAAATAAAAAATAAATAACAAATAAATACCATACGGTTCATCAAGCGAAAGCATATAATATAACAAATGGTCTTTTCCATTTCAGACAATGATTTTTCGCTTTGTTCAGGTTCAGAGGGTAGCCTAGGTGAAGGATGGGGTATGATGCTCTCCTTTCTTGGTTCTTTGTGCTTGACTGACATGAAATCTGTGCCTTGTTCCGACAAGTATGGATATATTTTTTGTTGGTTTCCTGTGTCTGCCATTATTTCAAATGAAGAATGTGTCAGAATAACATCATGTGTGTTGGCAATTTCTTGAAGGATTTTTGATTCTTCAACTTGATAGATATAAATAACTTATAATATCACAAATGTATACTTAATTAATATATTTTATAAACATTATGTCAAACTAAAACATTAATAAATAATATCACAAACCTATGCTTAATTAATGTATTTTCATAAATATTAAGTGAAAACAAAAACATTAATTACAATAACATGCAATATCACAAATGATAGAATTAAATGCAATTACTTTTCCATAAGAAAAAAAATAAGTGCATATTTTTTATTTTTAATAGATGTATTTTTAAAATTTTATCAATAAGTTTTATTACTAATTCTGAAATTTATAAAATATAAAGTTTATAATCTTATGTGTCATATTTGATAAAGCAAACTAAAACTAGAAATTAAAATAACAAAATAATTCAATAATTTTATTTAAATTAAAAGAACAATAGAAACATATAATTGAGTGTTGACCATAATGATTTAGGTAAGAAAATAAAAAATTATAATAAACACTAAAAATATAGGGGTTTTGATGAAGCTTGACATAGATGTATGCATGTATTAGTAAATGAGATTAAATATTTTATTAGGAGATTAGAATTTGTATAAGAAATTAGTTTTTTTTGTTTAATTAATTTGTGTCTAAAATTATTCATTTTGTAAAATTAATTATTTTCTCTTTATCTTTTACAAATAGTGGTGAATTTGTTTTGGTTTGTGAAAAGTAAAAGAAATCTAATCATCTCTTTTTTTTTCTCACAAGTTGTATTTTATTCTTATATATTTTTTAAACCATTGCTATTGCTATTTAATTTTATTTAACTTAGTCAACTATAGGCTATATAATTATGCAAAGTGGATATTTGTTAGCTTTTAAAATTAAACAATCAATTAAAATACAAAAATCCTAATATATATATATATATAATAATAAATATGAAAAACAATACACATATTCGATTGAAATAATCATGCATACATGACTAATGTGTCAACATGTTGTGTTAATTTAACATCCATATCACCATGTATTTAATATAATGTAACATAAAACACTTGATTACAAAAATTGAAATTTGCTCATTAAATAGTAAAAACGAGGCAATTGCCTTGCGCTTTGCTGCATGTAAAACCAAATTTTTAAAAATATAAGAAAACATGTTAAGAGTGTTAGTTTTCTTTATAATGTTATACATTTGACCAAAATAATAAATCTGAACATAATTTTTGTTAAGTATTGTTAAGAAAATTATTTATAAGACAATTTTTTGTGTTTAATACTAATGTGAAGTAATACAATTTTATGAAAAATAAGATAAAAAGATTAAAGACAATTGCATCAATATATTTATAAGAAAACAATTGATAGAATACATTAAAAAAAAGTTATTTATTTTTTGTAGTAAATTGATTGATTGTCGGGTTTACTTGTATTGTTGGACTAAATTTTTGATCGGGAAATACTAAAACTGTAATTGATAAAATTCACTAAAAAATTATGTATTTGTTTTTTTGTAGCAAATTGATTGATTACTAGGGTTTATTTAACTATTTGGCTAATAGAACATTGAAATGAGAGATTATTTGAATTATTATTTTTCATTGTTATTATTATGATTGAAGGCAAAATAAAAAAATATCAGCAACATAAAAAAATATTATTTGATTTGAAGAATAAATGAAAATAATTAAAGTAAAAAAGAAAAATTAGTATTATTATCATTATGAATATATTTATTATAATTGTTTGGAATATAATAAAATTATTAAATTTTTCCAAAGAATTAAAAAAAAATACTATAATAAAAGAGATAGCAAGAAAACAATTATAAAAAAAAACACAATCACTAAGATTATTATTATTATTGTGCAAACAATGAAAACTATACAATTATCTTGAAGAATAAAATAACAAACCAAAAACCTTTAACAAAAAGAACAAATAAAAAACAACTAAAATAAATGACAAAACCAAAATAAATATTATTAGCATAAAAAAAATTACTTGCCCTGAAAAATAAATAAAAATCATAATCAAACAAAAAAAAGAAACACAAGGAAAAAAAAAGAAGAAATGTCAATTTTAAAATTATTAGCAACATAAATTAAAATTTTCAAGATTAAATTGAATAAAAATAAAATCCCTAATAAAAGAGAAAATAATAGAAATTACAAACCAAAACCAAATATTTGTTCATTGTTATTTTTCCAGATTTATGAATGTTACATCAAAGAATGAGACTAGACTTTTATCATAAGCTTGAATTTGAGTCATGTCGTGGAATTTAAATCCCTTTTTAACAATTTTACAAAAGGAGAATTTTCAAACTCATTTTTTGATGAAATTGTTTTTTTTTCTCTTAGAGTTTTTTTTTAATGGAGAGATTGATTTGGACTTTCCAAACATAGTCCTTCAAAGTAGTGACCGAAAACTCCACTCCAGCATCTTGAGAATTAATTAGAGAATTGCTTACATGCTTTATGTTTTCCATTTTGAATATTATATTTGTTCATTCGAGAGACGAGAGAAAGAGAGATTCCTATTGGATGTGCTAGAAATTTATACACATAATTTTTTTTGTGTTTTAAATAAATACACTAAAAAAAAGTATCAAAATTAAAATAGTAAATTTAAGGCATGCATAAATTCTCTTATTAATGGTTAGATCTAGATCTTATTTTTGATGAGAAGATATTTACATAAGCATAAAACTATAGTCATATAGGATCTTAACTTGATTTGATTTGATGAATAACTTGATTTACTTAATGAAGATTATTCATATGAGTCTGAAACCTTTAGTTGTGTGATATCTTAACTTGATTTGATTAGATAAAGAAAAATATTTTGATCATTTGTTTCCTTGGCTTTGCTTGATGAAGAAAATGACTTTGATTCTTTTTCTTCCTTGATGGATTTGAGTTTTTTTAGTAAACTCCCAAGTATTTATGCTTGGTTTTGTCTTTACTTGTATTTTTTTATTATTATTATTTCTTGTTGTTGTGAGCTTGTATACTTGTTCTTCTTCTTTTAACTTTTGATGTTATTGCCTATTTATAGTTAAGTCAAATGCAATTTACTTCAAATGTCTTCTAACTAAATAATATTTTAGGATAATTAATGTGGAAATTACTTAGCATACCTTTAACCTAAAGATATTAAAGTAAGAACCATAAAATGTATTTGAATTTGAATTTTTTTCATTTTATTTAGGCTCAAACCCAATAAATTTAATTTATTTAGTCATAGAGATCTTTGGATCATGAGTTAGACTTGTTGAAATTTTAATGTCTATATATATAAGCAATCGAGATGACCACCAAAACATAATTTGAATTTAAATTGTTTTTCAAGATAGCATATTTTTTTTTAATGTTGAGATGATGAAATATTGGATCGACTTGGACTTTGTATCTTAACTCATAAAACTCGCAACTTGGATAATGAATTCTACTAGGTTTTAAAATAAATATTTTTGAAAATAAGTTTTTTATTTGATGATATAATAACAAAAAGTAGATGGTTGAAAAAAATTAAGTATCAACCAAATACTCTGATGTTTATTTGATAATGCAATAACCTTGTATAATAAAAAAATCAAAACAAATTATGAGGACTTATTCAAATTCAATAAAATATTAATGGGAAAATATGGATTTTTTTTTAAAATGAAGGTGCTTTATTATTGATGTGAATATGAAGCACCATGATATCTTTAATTTTTTTAGGACCTATTTTAGAGTGAAGTGGATGTTGTATTTTGAAGTTTTCTTCTTCTTCTTGTAAATGCATCAAAATAATATATTTCATTTATTTATTAAATTTTATTTTTGATATTAGTATATGAAAATAATTTAAAAATACAAAAAATATTAATTTGAAGCTAAAAAATATATTTTTTAAAATCACGGTTGGATCGCAATGACAATGAAAGTAATCTTATATAATAACTAATTCTTATAACCAAACCTTTTGAGATTTCATATAATTAATCAAAGACTAATTTAGAATCTGTCTCACATTTATTATGAAAATAAAATTTGTCTTTTAATTATAAATCAAAAGCATTTTTTCATAAATAATTTGATATGTTAAATTAAAATTATATTATATTTTTATAAAAACATACTAAAAACAAATTGTAAAATTTGAATTTTTAGATTAAAGTAAAATCTTAATTCAATTTTATAATAAATTGTTCATTACAGAATTATATCCTTTTCTTCTTCATATAATAAGATAAATTATTTTTACTTATCATGATATAATCAAACACTACAAAAATATTCTTTGAAATTATTTTTCATCATAAAATATTACAAAAAAACTATAATATATTTACCTCTTTTCCTATAATCCATTGTTTTTAAGAAATCCACTTTTTGACAAACAAACAAACAAAACCTGAATTAATAGCCATTTTTAACCCTGTTTTTTTTTTATTAAAGAAATTAAAAAAAATCAAATAAACTTGATTTCTTTTTTAAAAAAAACTAGAAAAAAAAGTCATAGGGATAATAAATTGCAAATCATGTAGAAGGATGAGAAGATAGCGAAAGGCAAAATGATAAATTAAAAGGAAGACAATATACTACCGGCAAATCAATGATGTTGTGGTCGCGGGCGACATTATTGAGTACGGAGGCCGATGGGCCTCGTGGCCACCGTCCGCACGGTGGCATTTGGTGGTCAACAAAACCATTTTTAACACTATGATTTAAAAATATTTGAAGAATTTTTATTTTATTTTTTATTTTAAATTAATTTTTTTAGTATTTTTAGATCATTGTAATATGTTGATGTCAAAAAATAATATTTTTTTAAAAATATTATTATAATATTTTTCTGAATGAAAATTATTTTTAAAAATAACCTTAATCATATTTTCTAATTCTTAAAATTAGATTTTACGGGTGCTAATGTTTGATTTTTTTTAATATATATATTTAATCAGCATGAGACATGAGTTGCTGCTATTGACACTCTTGGTTTCTTAATAACTCTTTGTTTTTTTAAAATTTGTGAATTAATAAAGTAGTTTCTCTTCTTTTTTCAATATTATACTTCATAAATAATTATTTGATGACAACTATTGTATTCGAATGCTTAACTTAATAAAAAAAACAACAAGAAGTACTTCACCATTAGGTTGTTTGGAGTCATGTTTCAAAAATATTTTTTAAAAAATTTAAAATTTAAAATTTAAAATATTTATTTTTAAAGTATTTACTTCATGTTTATTAATAGAGGATAACTCTGTTAATCGGAAAATAAAAGTAAAAATAGTGGGTGTCGTTAGCAATCGGGGAGTGACAATAGACGCACTACAAGACAAGGAGCAATAATTGTACAGAGACAAAGGTGGATTGGTTTTACTGGGAAAAAAAGTAACGAGATAATTTCTGGCAAACTATTCCCAAAGTCAAGAGCCTGAACCATCCCAGAAACAATCATCAGAGACAAAGTTCCCATCACTTGGGCAAAATAAAGATAGCGTATCTATATCCATTAATCATATATTTGATGTAGATGGTCAGTAATAAGAGCTTTGAAACTAAGAGGTTTATTTTCCATGTGATCTTAGATTCGAGATCTGTGATTACTAATATGATGGTCACCAGAAGCGTACATGGTCGTTAACTTCAGGATACATGATATTAGTCGAGATGCACAGCAAGTTAAGCCACACATCCATATTAATAATAATAAAAAGTTAGTGCATTCAACCAAGTCATTGACCCATTGACCCACCTGTTTTTGTTTGCCTTCTTTTAGGGGGGAAAAGAAAATGGACAATGACTTCCCCACTTGAGCCATCGAATATTTTTTATACAACATTATGAAAACCAAAAGGGCCCCAAACGGACATCAGCTGTTTAATTTGCGTCAATATACTCCTTTTTTCTTTGCTGTTTCTCTACATCCCCCACTTTTTTTTTGTTTTTTTTTTCCCTTTCCTCGTCCTCTGTTTTTTATTCCTGGGTTTCTGTACATGTCTTTTGCATTAGTACACTCTTGTTTCTTTACATTACTGGATTTCCTGTTTGAGAACTGGTCTTGAATGCCTTATTCAAGCAGCAGAAACAGATAAATTCATGTAGAAACAAAGTGAATTCTTAGCAACTTTGGGATCTGTTGATAATTAGAATCCCGAACTGTCAAGGTACCTGTTTGTCGAGAATTGTTAATCGCTTTTGCTTGGAGCTGTAAATTAGTCTTCTCCTGAGTTGTGACTATCCGAAACAGCTTTTCATTTATCACAATTAAGCTATGATTTCCAGGAATTCTCTCGTGCCTGTTTCCTTTCCCAAACCTCTGAGACAGCAGATTCTTAGAGAGTTGAGAGTTTTGAGGCTTAATTTTTTTGGTTGTCAAACAGTTTTGGATTTTTGAATCCAAAAACAATCACACATTCCACTGGTATCAAAGAGTTGGGAAGTCAGAACAAGGTAATGATTATATCTGTGAAACTCCAACTGCATAAGATTGTCGAGCTTTGACCATTATCCAACAAGGTAAGAGATAAGAAGATTAATCATTAAACAAAGCATAAACATGATTTGGAATTAGCTGCAAGTGGGGGTAAACGGAAAACTCCAAACTTGCAGATAATTCTTGTTGCGAATTCCGGAACTTCAGTTTTCTGATCCGAACCATCCCAGGAATAATAGTCAAAACAAAATTCCCATCAGAGAAGCAAAATAAAGTTTAGCCCATCAAATTAAGGCGTTGACCCAGATGTCTGGTTTGCCTTCGGGCATGGATAATTTCTGCACCACTTGTAACCATCGCATATTTTATACAAAACAGAGAGATCAAAAGAAGCCTAAAGGGATGCATTTGCTGTTTCAGTACTACATCATTGGATTTCATGTCACAGAGCTCCTTGAATTGCCTTGTTCATGTATCAGAGACAAAGAAAGTAAATTTATTTATCTTCAATGCAACAGATTACGCAAAATGTCATCAGGAATATTGGCAAATTTCTTCTGCAAGTGTTTTTCAGCTAATTAAACTAGCTGCAGTAGAATGACTAACCTTACAGCAAACCCAGTTTGTTCTCAGGAACTGCATTTGTTTTAATTTTAACGCCTTGCCTCCAACAATATCAAGTGCCAAATGGGGGAGAGAGAGAGAGAGAGAGAGAGAGAGAGAGAGAGAGAGAGAGAGAGAGAGAACATTTCTGGTTATATAAACCTTATGTTACAGCTTACGTAGCAGACTTATCGAAACCCTACCCTTCTATGTGGAGATATCCTACAGCACAGAAGATGCAATGAATAACAAGCTAAACCAATCAAAGCCAATGAAATGTTGGAAAGATGGTGCTTGTTTTGAACAAAAGAAGCATTCCCATTGAATCATGTGCGCATTGAGCCATTTGGTTGCCGAGCCTGAGCTCCATTTTCTTCCTTTCTTGCCAGTGCTCTTCCTGCACCAGAAGCTACTCGGGCTATCATCTTGAAAAACTTGGATATTATCTTCTTTTTTATTTGACCTCTCCTAGGAGGAAGCATTGCTCTCTTCTTTTGTGGGGTTTTTTGCTGGTTCATGAGAAAATACCATGGCTGGCTACTTTGTAGCTTTGGAGAGAGAATTCAGCAAGCAATTTGGCGCAGAAAGAACAAAAACTGGTCTCTGAGAGAGAATAAACGAGTGAAGGAAGAAACTTTGGAGATACTAATAGAAGGGATCGATGGGGTATTATGCACCTATACTTTTTAGTGGGCAGTATAAATAGGGTCGCTAATATTTACTTAGTTATTCAACGCGGTATTACACAGGAACTTGCGGCGACTTTTGGCCGGTTGGGTCTGCAGCATAGCGAATATTATAGTACTGGAAAAGATATCCAATGCTGAAACCTAGATTTGCAAGAAATCTTATTGCTGATCATTGATATTAAAAATTTTCAAATGATTACGATATTGATAGCAGACATGTAAATTGTGTTTTTTTTTGTTTTATTATTCTTGATTCTGTAAGATAGTAAGACATCTTCATGAACCAAATTGTTCTGTCTGGTACGGCTTGGGATCTGCCCTTGTTGTCGATAAGGTGGCCTGGAAAAAATCTATAGATTCATCAATGTAAACACTATTCTGATGGCTTTACTAAGCAAAACAAAGCTAAGAAGTCAGGTTCGGTGCTTTATATGACCATGCATGATCTCAAGTACTTTTTACCATTTCAACTTAAAGACTTCAATTTCGTAAGTAATTAGTTTACTACCTTCCAGGTTTTCTTGTCCCCCTTGAAAAGGACTCCAAATTCCTTGCACGTAAGTAATTAGTTTCCTTTTTCTATGGTTTTTTTTGGGTTTTTTTTTCCAATTCAACGTAAGGACTCCAGTTTCGTAAGTAATTAGTTACCTTCTTGTCCCCCTTGAAAAGGACTCCAAAAGTCCTTGTACGTAGAAGAGCAGACACAGCCAAGTGTTCTTATGATGAAGGGGACACAAAGAAGTGGATCAATAGTGGGATGCAGACATTCTTGAGAAGTCAAGTCTAACTGGGTTTATTTTGTTCTTCCACTAACTGAAGAGCTCGGACATTACTAAGGAAGAAGAGAAAGTGGTGCCATCCATTGAGCAAACATATACAAGACCTCTGACATAAGGCCTACTTCTCAATTTCATCTTCTCGGGCTTCTCGTCATCTGTCAACCTTGGCTCTGCTGTGCGCATGCATTGTCAAGAATGGTCTAGCACTGATAACAGAGGAGCTGTTAGAACAGAGGCTTAATGATGAATCACACCTTATTTTCCCCAAAAAGATCCTTTCCTTAACACAAATCCTCATGAAACAAGTATCTTATCTGAGAAAATCTACAGGGAACTTCTGTTCTCGTTCCTCCCTTATGCCCAGCCACAGAACAAGGTTTTCTGAGAGTAGTCTAGATAGAATATTAGACTCACCCAGCGTACTTAACCATCAAAACTAATAAAGGGAAAAGGAAAAAGAAGGAGAATTCGAATTCCTAAAAATGTTCCTTTTCAGAATCAACTGCTCCAATGTCCCCCAACAGAACCAGAAGAGGATCAAAGATCCACAATGTCATTCATTTGCTGCCCATTTCGCATTTTTAAATTCCAATTGATGACCGGGATTATCTTAATTTGAATTATACAAGAAAGTCTTACACCTGAGAAGAAGAAAAAAGTATTGGAGATGGAGGCATTTGCTCACAAGCAATGATTTATAACTCCATCCCTTACACTCATTTTCCTGTCTGCTCCCTCCCTCAGTATCTTTAAAGCACAACACCTGCTTTCTACTGGAGTAACAGGAATTAAGTAGAATCACTTAGCTGGTACAAGAA
The DNA here is from genome assembly GCA_029204005.1 of Salix udensis. Taxonomy (NCBI): domain Eukaryota; kingdom Viridiplantae; phylum Streptophyta; class Magnoliopsida; order Malpighiales; family Salicaceae; genus Salix; species Salix udensis. The sequence continues at coordinate 24,194,338 of CM055034.1, forward strand.
TGGTGTAAACCAAAAGAACCGTGACAATTACAATCGCCCCCACTAGAGTAAACTCGGGGCCGGTCCATATCCTGAGGTTTGACCTCTCTGTTCTCTTTATGGGATCAACTTCTTCAGACAGTGGGTAGTTCGAGCGCTTAGGATTCCAGGTCACGTACTTATTTGGAGAGAACTGAGAGAAGAATGCTTTTTTGCCTTTCTTCCTGAAGTTAGACCACGCTTTGTCCCAGTCTGTTGAAGATTTATCACCTGAGGGAAGTTCATCAAATAATGTTGGCATGAGATTTGCCATTGGGCAGTAGCAGAGAGTGTAAATTTTCCAAAGTTGTGATCATGCATGTGGAACTGACCATATCATTTCGTTCAGCAGAAGACACAGACCTAATTGTATGACTATGGTCGTAAATTTGTAATGCAATCTTTTACAAGCTTCTCCAATGTAGTCAAATACTTTAAAGCTTTACATTGTGCTCAAATGATAGCACAACTGAGAGGACAATTGTCAAAATAAAGATCTTGCATCTGCAATAACACACAGACATATGCAAATAAAATGTAGCCTCGCTGAGGGAATATTTCTGATATGGTGGGACAGTATGTTTACATCACAGACAACTGTAAGGATGCGTTGGAGAAGTTCAGCCTGTGTTTAGACATGGCTGACTAAATCTCATCTCCCCATGCATATATATCAATGACATATATCCAAAGTAGAAAAGGCATGATTTAATGATTTAGCCTTACAAGCCTTATAAAAGGCATGATTTAAAAGAGCAGTGTATAGGCAAAGGCAGGAAAAATTCATCAGTTTGTAAGGCTTTCTCTGCTAGAATTTTATCTGTTTTCTCCTGCCTTTGTCCTATACACTGCTCTTATTCTCATTGCTAACTAATTGACTACGGGCACCTGAAGCAGGATAGGTAACTTCAAGGAATGACACTTGCAGTTATCAAGGATGCCGTGAAGTAGCTTGATAACTATTGTCGTGACTATTCGAAGTAAATGATGGGTGGGTTTTGTCAGAATAGATTTCAACGGGGATGTTTAAGGGTTACTCTGTTGAGATGTTTGCTGATAATAACTCCATGGAGCAGGGCCATATAGGCTGTATGCTCCATGTCAGCCAGGACCGATGAAAAAAAATTAGTTCAATGATCATATAATGGATCCACTCTACTATCTCAACTCTTGCAATGCCAACCTTCGGGAAAGCCATAAATTTGATAAATAGGAGATAGAAAGATGAGAGGATGGCTTGACTTGACAGTAAGTGTAGGTTGAAAATTTTTCGTGAGCAGTAAGCAGCTGATCTTTCCTTATTTTGGAAAATCTGGAAAGCTGGTAGGCAATTCCTATCTCTCTTCTTTTTTCTTTTCAGTATTCCACTTCACGAGTAGAGCAGAAGAAACCAGAGGGATGTAAGAATTTTCTGTTCCACATGGGCCTATAAACAGAGCAATCACAATGGAAAAGGTGCAAATGTCCTACTGACTACAAAATTAACATGGAGTTCGAAAGGACAGGATGAACATATTTTGCAATTAAGATGGTGGTGACATTGCCTCAGCTGCATGTTTTGAAAGCTGAGTGGCGAGTAAAAACATTGAAATTATGCACATTTGGAAGCTCTCAACCCCTCTTCCCATCCTACAGAATCATTATATTTAACTTAATTACCCTGAGTGGAAATGCAATCATGTTATCAAAGTTGTCTAATCTCAAGCTCAAGAACCCAGCTTCAAGATTTTATATCTTTTCAAGTTCATTTGATCGGATGCCCATTATCTCTAACCCACGAAGCAGGGAGAGTGAGCAGCTAATAGAAGCATGTCCCACTGTGGAAGTGGCCTGCTGTTTATCTAAAAAGAACACAGGGTTTTGGCAAGAAATCGACAATGTCGCTGGTTGAACACGGGGAAGTAAACATTCTGAACGGATACAGAAATCACAATTGGGAAAAGGGAATCGATCAAATATTTAAGACACGAACTGTCCTGTTCCTACATAAAGCATACTAAATTTAACTAACATATAAAATTAGCTAAACCCAAAAAGAAAAGAAACAAAGAACATAACAAAACTTGTGATTAAAGGGAACGTACCATTGGTGTCACCATTTTGGTTGGGTTCTTGAGACTTTCTACTGGAACAGAAAGGTGGTTTTCGAGATGATGATGATTTTTGCTGTAATCTTGTTATGGTACTACTGATGCTGCTAACTTGAATATTCATTCTGCATCTCAGACAAGAAGATTCTTCCAGTTAGTTACTTCGAGAGATTAAAAAAAAGAGGAAAAAATAAGCATCAACCAACCAACCAATAGATTCCGCCTTCTCCTTATCTTACTCGGACCATACTGAGCCACGAAATGTTGCTACGTCAACTGGGTGCTTGGCATGTAGTGATTTCTGGGACCCGAAGCCAAGTGGCAGCTGATTTCTCTCCGATATATATAGCCTGTTTGGGATTGCGATTGCGATTGCGATTAAAAATATTTTTTAAAAATGATATTTTTTTTATTTTTAAAAAATTATTTTTGATATCAGCACATCAAAATAATTTAAAATCATTATATTTTTTTAATTTAAAATAAAAATTTTTTTTAAATTTTTTTCCATAAACACTTTTCAATCACAATGTCAAATAGCCCGTAGTGTATGGGAAAATTGTGAGAGGGCAGGGGCAGTGGGAGGAAAGATAACGGGGTCATAAATGAGATGAATGGAAAATCACTTTTATTTCCTTTGTTTGGATAAATAAAAAATGAGAGGAGAGAAAACGGAGAGAAGTTTTATTTTATTTTTTAATATTTTAAACTACAAAAAAAATATGATATCAATTTTTTAAAAGATAAAATTATTACTTGATTTGAAACTAGAAAGATAACTATTTTATCACTCTAATCACTTCCATTCCAAATATTTTTTCAATTAAGCTAACTATTTATAATTATCTTCTTTGAAAAACATAATTAGTGCCCTTATTTTCATGGCCAAAACTTGTATGAATACCCTTGATATTATGTTCAAAAAACCTCTAAATACAATTGATACTTTAGATCTGGTTAGAAATGCAATCATATAGAGTGTTAACCTTATGCACTCTTAGTAGGTGCAACAAAACATTTTTATCCTCGATATTCCCTTGTCTTCTATGACCAATGGTGTCTTAGCCCAAGTTGTCTCTTATACAACTTCTTATAAAGTGTGGTGAGCACTTGAAACTAATTTTTTTTCTCAATCTAGAGCTCGTCGTATCATCCAAGTTTGAACTCAAACTTGCCAATATAAAAGAAAAGCAATCAATCTATCAATGATTATTTTCTATTAAAGGAAAAAATAGCCAATGAACTTGCTATAGTTAGCTAACCTCTCAAGAGTAATGATGCTATTACTTATGTTCTTGTTGGGTTAGGACAAAAATATGACAACCTTTTGTCTTTCATTTATGCTTGCACTAATCTATTCACTTGAAAATATACACTCTTTATTAATTGTAACATAATCTTGTTTTAATCAACATCATTTTTCTTTTCCTACACCACTTTCTAAGGAAAATATGATCATGTGACAACTACTACTATCCAACAATAGAAATCATGGTGGATATCATGGTTGAGGCTATCACAATAATTCTCATAGAGAAGGTGCTTTATCTTACAAGCATAGTGACAAAATAATACTGTAGTGTGTCAAGTTTGAGGGAAACTTGGACTTTTAGCTCATCAATGATACCACCACTTCAACCTTACCTATCAAGATTCTCCTCATTCGTAATATAAACAGGCCTTAGTTGTTGTTACTACTAAAGATTGAGAGAATGACTAGCATGCTAATAGAGGTACCACTCACCATATCACACATGATATGACTAACTTGAACCTCCCTAGTGATGATTATATAGACAAATCAACTTAGGGTTGAAAATGATCAAGGTTTGCATATATCTAAAAATAACAATTCTACTCTTCATACACCATCTCATTCTTTTATTTTAAATCAAATTTTTTTGGTCCTTTAAATAAATAAAAAGTTATTTTTGTTTAAAAACATTTGTACTTATAATAATTTATCTTAAATTTCATGACACTTATTTTCTTATGAAGGATTACTAGACGAACATCTTTCATTGTGACCAAGTCATTAATGGTTTATACTATTTTCCAACCACCAATATTCATCCTTAAACTCTTTCCAATGTTCATGTTTCTTTTGATAAGTGGCATTGTTGACTTGACAATGTTTTCCTTCTAGTTGTTCAACATGTTCTTTCATCTAATAAACACCTAGTTGATAAAATAAAAAAGGACTTTTATGTGCCCCGATTGTCAATCAACCAAGAGTTATATTTTGCCTTTTAACAAATTCAATTACTTTTATATTGCCCATTTAAACCTAATTTTCACATATGTATAAGGTCCAACATTTATAGCCTTAACTATAGGTGATTAGTAATATATCAACTTTATGGATAATTATTCTAAATTTTTATGGTTCTTTCCCAATTAAATTCAAGTATGTTGTTGAGCGAATTTTTTCTTCAATTTCAATGTTATGTGGAAAGATATTTGAGTAAAAATTAAAGATCATATAATCTAAATGGGGTGGTGAGTATCATCGATTACATAACTATTTTCAACATGGCATTTGACATCATATAGTATGTCTTTATAATCACCAACAAATAGGGTCAATTGAACGAAGACATAAACATATATTTGAAATTAGGCTCAGTATGTTATCACATTTAAATTTACCTTTACTATATTAGGAAGACACTTTTTAACCATATCTTATTTAATTAATCATCTTCCTTATCCTATTCTTAATAATTTATCATCTTGTAAAATTCTCTATAATATAAAACCTAGCCTTTCTTTCTTAAGGGTCTTCGGCTATGCATGTTGGCATAATCTCCAACCATATAATAAATACAAATTGGATTTTAGAAGCAAAACATGTGTTTTATTGGCTATAATGTTGGTTTTCATGGGTACAAATGTCTTTACTTATTAAATGGTTGAGTTTATGTGTCTTGTCATGTCATAATTGATGAAAAACTCTTTTCTTATCAATAAACTTTAGCAGTTCCCTCACTTTTATATTATTAACACATGATGCCTTACCTTCACATTTCACATTACCGTTTTCCACCATAAATGATGATATGAAATTAAGAATTATATCATCTGAAAATAATATTATTATGCCTTTAGTGTCTCACTCTATAGGAAAGACAAAAAAAACTCATGTATGAGGTCTGCTACTTAAGTCTTATTTTCGAACATATCAACTGTCAATCCTGCTCTTCCTTTAGATACTACTACTCCATAATCAAATACCAGAACACATATCATGATTACTAGGCCCATAAGCAATATCTTTAAACCAAAATCCATCTTTGATGGTTTTGTGAGGTACCCCTTATGTAAGGCCTTTCTTAGCTCAATTTTGCAACTATAGAGCCTAATTGTTATAATGATGCAGTTAAATCATCTCAACAACATGTTATAATGAATATTGAGTTTGATGCTCTTCTATGCAATGAAATATAGTTTTTAGTTGGCTTCGTGATTTAATATAGTTAGTTGTTGGATTCATAAAATAAAAGTCATGTTGATGGTTTTCAAGAACCATATAAAAGTAAAATTGGTGTTATAGAGTTTCATCAACAAGAAGCGGTAGAAATTTTAATAAAATATGTGGACGAGTTGCTAGGCATACAACTATTAGAATTGTCTTGTCATTCTCTGTCTATTTAAACTAGTATAATAAACATATTGATGTTCAAAATGTCTTTCTACATGGCAAATTGGAGGAAGTAGTAAATATGACACAACCTTAGGGATACATTCATCAACAATATCCTCATCATCTTTGTTTGTTACATAAGACATTATATGGACTCAAACAAGCTCCACGAGCTTGGTTTTCTCATCTCACTTGTCATAACCCAATTTTTGGGTTACTCCCCAAAATAAAATAAAAATAACAAAAATAAAATAAAAAGGGTTTTGGCGTCGGTGGAAAATCACGGTGAAAATCTTGAATATTTCCTGAGCTGAATTATCTCTTTTGTGCCCAAAAAATGAGAGAAAATACAAATTCAAGGTAAAAATTAAGTCAAAAATCATAATTATATTTTGAATAGGCCACTTTGATTTAATCATGGGCTATTTTAAAATATTATTATGTTTGGGAATTAATTTAGGATCCAATTGAAGAATTTAATTAAGTGCAAGGACTTGATTATGCTTTAAATTGGACAAATTAATTTTATTAAGGACTTAATTGATGAAAATCAAATTCTTGAGCTTAATTCGGGCTCAATTGAGAAAATCAGAATTTTTGGGGATCCAATTGAATTTTTTACAAGCTAATTGCACAAAATTAAGGGCGAAATTAAAAACAATTGAAAACTTAATGGTCAATTGAGGGTCAAAATGCACAAATCAAAAGAGAAGGACTAAAATGAAAAAGGCGCGCAAACGTTAAGGTTAAGTTGAAATTCGGCCAGGGATAAAATTGCACAAAATTACAAATTTAAATCCAATTGAGGGTGCAATTAAAACAATCATAAATCGAAGGACTAAATTACACTTTCACCTTATCCCAAAAACTGCACCGACCGCTGCCTTATGCCACACCCCCCGACAACCACCTGAGTGCCCACCGACAGCCCAATGCCGACAGCCACCATCGCAGGCACGCCAATTGCCACTTCCGCCGCAAATAGTCCAGCTAAGCAAGCCGTTCGTGTATATATACCGGCTACCGTGCACGGTGAAAAAGGGGGGGAATTTTGAACAGAGAAGGTGACAGAGAAGAACAGGGGAGATAAACAAAAAACAGAGAGAAGAAAAGAGATTCAAGGGGAAATTGTAGTGATCTTTGACACAAAAAAACACAATCAACCACCTTCTTCTTCGTCAACACCACTCTCTCTCTCTTCGGTTTAGTCTCTCTCTTTAGTTACAGAGTCTTGTTTCTCTCTTTCTCCACCGTTGGCAGTCCTTCGGCCACCCTAAAAACCACTTCATCATCACCATTCACTTCCCATTTATACCAGAAACATAAACACACGTTCAGACGAAGCTCCCGGCGACGTTTCTGCAACTGCAGCGTGAACGCCATAACTTCGGAGGCTTTTTCCGGCCACCTCAGGCCACCGTTGTCGACACTATCACAACCAGAAGAATCACCTCGAAGCCCTCTACACAACGATATTAACAGGTAAGCCATTCATCAAACTCCAAAATTTAGTGATCTGGTGTTCTTCTTCTTCGCGGGAGTGAATTAATTCACTTCTGCTGGGTCGGGTCGGGTTTGGTGCCCGACCCAACCATAAAAGGTTGAGCTTCCAGCCCAAATCCTTTGGGCTTCCGGCCCATCCGGGCCGGAAGCCCAGTCCCCCTCAAGCTGGGCTGTCAGCCCACTGTGGCTGACAGCCCAGCCCATAAAAATAATAAAAAAATAAAAAAAATATTTTAAAATATTTTTGAAAGATGTATATTTTTGTACTATTATTATTACAAAAAAACCAAAATATAAAATGTGTTTTCGTGCATACGGCCGAATTCCAAGATTTTTCAAGCATATTTTTTCAAAAAAAAAAATGGTGCATCTTTCTTATATTTTAAAACAAAAATTTGGATATCGTAACCAGTTTACAATTATCCATTGGAAGTCGGCCAAAATATCAAAAATAATTTAAAAATTATTTTGTTTTAGCTTTCGCGGTGTATATTTACATTGTAAAATACACCCGCAGATAAAAAATATTTTTACTGCAGTGTAAAATTACATTGTAAAGTACACCCGCAGAAAAAAAAATGTTTTTTTTTTTTGAAAATGCAATGTAAAAATATATATTTTTTAACTTAGAAAAAAAACAATCAAACAACAATGCAATTTACCTTAGGTAGGGTGCATTGGGGGTGATGCGTCTTCTCCTTGCACAACAAGTCCCCTTACCCAAGACTCTCGCAGATCATTAGGTTCCTAGTGACCTTAATACTAGGTGGCGACTCCCGATAATTATAGTCGTAAATTTTACGACTATAAAACACAACCCTCCATTTTCACCGCGCGCCATTGTCTCTCCAGAGAGGGATGGCGGGGCGCGTAACGCGAAAAAATCACCGTCGCGACATCACTGATAAAATATAAGAGGTTGACTTTCAAGGTAGCAAAGCTGACAATTCTGTCTTTATTTGGTGCAAGCATAATGTTCTTGTTGGAATACTTATTTGGATGATATTATCATTACATATACTTTTGTATGTGTCATGCAGTAAGTCATTCAAACCTTACATTGTGATTTTGCAACTAAATAACATGGTGATCTTAGCTATTTTTTTAGGGGATAAGAGTTTTGCACTTAAAACTAGGTTTGTATTTAACTTAAGAAAAAAAACTATATGATTGATCTTATTAAAATAGACTTATATAGAAAACTCGAACCATGTAATAAATACTTTATTCTTAATTTAAATATTAATATTAGGAATAAAATCTTCATATGTTGGCCATATGCAAAGAATTTTATAGAAAAAAATAGTAATAGAAACAAATAGCAGGATTTTTATTTGTGTACAGAAAAAAATTTCTTTGATTTTAATAATAACATTTGATAATTTTATAAATACTTCATATATTTGCTAAAAGTTTCATGAGATTGTTTTCTCAACTAGTGACTTTTTTTTCTAAGAAGCAATTAGTTGTCATTGTTGTCTTGATCACTTTATGATTTCACATGTTTAGTTTTCTAATGAATGCAAATTATTAGGTTACAAAAAAAATTCAGTAAGAAAATCAAACATATTTTATGCATGTAACTTGTAAGTTGGGAGGTAACAAAGTTTTGATTGTTCCATGCTAAATTGTGGATTAAATCAAGTTTTTAACACAAAAAAAAATACTATATTGTTAACATATATTATAATAAAAGAAACTTAAATTGTGTGAAGGTTAACTAGACGATAAGTAAAAATATAGTTTAACTATAAAAAAATATCAAAAAGATATGTTCATCTTAGATACTGATATAATAACAAATTGAATCGATCTAAGTTAACTTTTAAAAAAAATTCATAACTCTAGTTATGAGATTATGATAACTTTATAAAAAAAATCATAACAAATTATAAAAAAAATAATTTTTCTATAAATTCAATGTGAAATAATGAAATTCAAATTCAAATTAAAAAACCAATAAGAAAAATCAAAACAATATTTTGATGAACAATGTTTATGAGTTAAATAGTAAATTTACTATCTTTTTAGTTTTTGCTAATTAAGTAAAAATAGGAACTTGTTAAATCCATAACTCTAGTTATGAGACTATGATAACCTTATAAAAAGAACAATATATTATGAAACATAATTTTACTATAAATTCAATGTTAAATGATGAAAATAAAATTCAAATTAAAAAACCAATAAAAAAAATAAAAATAATATTTTCATGAACAATGTTTATGAGGAGTTAAATAATGAATCTACTATTTTTTAGTTTTTAAATTAATAAATAATAACAATCTCGTTTCTCGTAAGTCCATGTAATATAACCAAAAATCTAGTATTGAAACCCATTTTTCCAAGTACAACACATAAATAGGACATCCCAGGACCCAAATCTTGAATGAAAGATTAATTTTAACATTAACGGGCTTAGTAGTAATTGTTATTTCTTAAAATATTTTTTTATTTAGAAATATATTAGAAAATATTTTTTTAAAATATATATATATATATATATATATATACACACACATCAAGACAATAAAAAAATATTTAATTTCTTTATTTATAAATATGATCATGACATGTTGCTAAACAAGGCGATTAAAATTAAATTTATTATGGTCAACTGATTTTAGTTAAAATGGAGATCAAACAACCAAGTGTCAATTATACCTTGAAATAGAGATTAATGTATTAATTAATTTGATATAAAATATTTTTAAAAAATATATTTTTATGTTAAAATATAGCTTGTAAAAACTATAAAACAATATTAATTTATACCTTTTCAAATGAAACAGGGAATCACTTCTAAAAACAAAAGTAATTTCACTCCCACACACTCAGTTGCCCCCACATGCCGATAGTTTTTCTTTGATGGGGTCATGCGACCCTACAAGGCTTAGATGCTGTCCACTACTTTCTGTGGTTAGAATTTGTTTATTATTGTATTTTAAAAGTGATTTTTTTTTAAATTATTATTATTTTTAAATTAATTTTTTAAATGTTTTTTAATATATAAAAATAATATTTAAAATTAATAATATTTATTAAATAAAAAATATTTTTTAAAAATTACCTCAGCCACGATTCAAAATAATGAAACTCAAAAGCTAAAAATGACAGACATGTGGGTTTCTGGGATTAGTGGAGTAGAAAAACTCACACGTCGCCATCGCAAATCTCTCACGGCCCCACTTCCAGTTAGGCTTAGCGATTAATCGCGAGAAACTATGAAAACACCGGCGGCGCTGGCAGTGATGAAAATGACTGATTCTCCGCATCGGCCATCGGAAGCCACCACAACAAAGTTACTTTCCAGATTAGGTGGCGGATTAGAGGGAATCGCCCGGCCTTTTCTTCTTCTTCTTATGAATTATCCCATTAATTCACCAGCGTCGGCTTTTCTTTTCCTTTCAGCACAGGGAAATAAAGAAGGCATTAATTTGTTTAGGTTATGAAAATGTTTTTTTTTATAACCGGAATGTCCGGGTCAGCTTATGCGCACTACAACTAATTCCTCGGACTCACTGAACATCCTGCAAACTTAGTGAGCATATAAGGCACCGCGAGGGTGACAGACGTGCATGATGGGACTTAAACCCCAGTACAGAGAAAAGAAATAAGTCTCTTTCAATCGCTAGAAAACATGTTATGAAAATGTTTAGGTGGGAGCATGATGGATGGAACCACCATGTGCGCACTGTGAGCCTAAAAGACAATTACATGAAATATATAACATGTCAAAACTAGTAACGGGTTTTGACGGCTAGAGAGATTAGAAAAGTTTAAAATAGATGTATTTTAAGAATGAGAAAATAATTTCAATGAATTATAATTGAAAATATAAAAGAGAAGAAGAGTTGGGCAAAAAAAGTGTTGGTGTAAATTAGAATTAAAATTCAGTAACACTATCGTGAAACTATACTAAGTTTATAAATAAAAAAATATGGAAAGGAGAAATAAATATATTTTGAAATAAGAAAATGTTCTTGAGTACTTTGTAAAATAATTGACATGGTTCTAGCGATGATTGAATAATTTTTTTTTGGAATTTTGATGTAAAATCACTTATTTATTAGTTCTGTATTATTGGGTATAAATTTTTAATCTGACCATTAGATTGAGTTAAACTTTCATGAGAAATCTCCTAACACAATGCTTTATCTTGGATTAAAAGTTGAAGGTAATTAAAGTTTGGAAAGACCATACAAGAATATCAACAACCAAAATATATGTAGGCTCATTAATTGTATTTTTATAAATAGGCTGGGAAAATTGGATAATCATATTGAAACTTATATTTTTTACATGAAATCTTGTGAAGAGTTTTCGATGCTAAAGAGAATCAATGATGTTGCTCAAAAATTCATGAAGGCAAAGAACATTGCGGTATATCCCTTTGATCTTTCTTACCTGTAAAATTAGTATTAAGTTTACTAGTTGTCACTGCATCAATAAAAATAGTATTTTCAGTGATGAAATTGGTTAAAAATAAGTTCCACAATCAAATTAGGGATGATTGGTTGAATGATTGTGTGGTTACTTATATTAAGAAAGAGATATTTAAAAGTGTTGATAATGAGAAGATCATATAATGTTTTCAACATATGAAATCTCTAATGGAGCAATTATGAATTATAAGAAGAAGAAAATAGAATTTTGTAAAGCATCTTTTTATAATACATGTAAATTTTTGAATATTATATTATAAGCTTATAATTTTTGGACTTTTGGGATCTTAATTAATTTAGTTATATACTTATGTTATTTTCCCCCTACTGAAATTAGATAATGGATTCATCCCTAGGCTGGAGCTTAGTTTTTATTCATGTCAACTTTTTTATTCTTGTTGTTTTGAAGGAGTGTTAAGGTTATTATTATGAACAATGTTGAATGTATTAAAAGTGGATTAACTTTAACAAAATTTGTAGAATAAATTTACTTGAAATCAAGTTTTTCAAATGTTGTTTGTGCATTGAAAACCAAAACAAATGATATTCCAACGGCATGATTTTTTAAGAAAATAATAATGAATTAGAAGAAGTTTATAACTTTTAATATTTTTTAAAATGAAAAAGAGTAACAATTTAAAATAATATTACATAAATAAATATTTTATTTATTTATTACTTTTTTAATAAAAATGATAAAATATGAGTATTTTTTTAAGAATGATCTCTAATATGAGGTAAAATAAATTTGAATTCATACCTAAAAGTTACCAAGTGTTTTTTATATATGTATTAAGGCTAGTTGGCTAGGCTACCTTTAAATACAGACTATTCTCTATGGGTTTTGTTTTCATCAATCCTATTATATAAATTATTATTCCATAAAAAAACAATTATGTATATAATGTTGACGAGGTTGAAAATATTTGTTAAGAATCACCTTTCAAGATTATAGAAGATTGAAGAAATGAGTTTGATATTTGTAAGATTTGTAAAATAAGTACGCTCATGGATTTAAAGATACTCAAATATCTAAATCAATTTTGGTTAGGAATGAAAGCATTGTAAGATTGTGTGTATTTAGATGTAGAGAGATAATTAGGGTTTAATAGAAGGAATAAGATTTATCTTACCTTAAGTCTTAGGGTTGCTCATATAACCTTGAACCCGTGTAGATAAGTTTATACAAGGATAAAGTGATCAATATGCTTTTCAGCTATAGTTTTTTTTTATTATTATTATTAGAGGACAAAGACATAATAGTGACAATAAATCATTAAAAACGATGTTCACATTTTAGATTATATGAGTTTTGTATAGTTGATGATGAAAATCACCAATCTATGAGACAACATATTTATGAAGGCATGTCTATATTTAATGCATGTATATTTTGTGCTCCCTTGAATTGTGGTGAATAAACTAAATTTAACTACAAGGTAATATACTTTAGTAAGAATAAGATATCTCTAGGGGATATATATTTTTAGAGATATCCCGTTTTAGTGTTTGAGTTGTTGACTCATTAAGACATGTTAAATGTCCAAAGCATGTCAAAACCCTAGCAAAAAATGGTTCAATATTTAGAAAACATTAGCCCATCATGGTATCCTAGACCAAGATTCAATCATTGGGTCATTATAGAAACCCTAATCTAAGATGTTAAGGGTTCATTTAAGAAAGTTATGGTTGTGACTTTTGAAAAGCTATAAATTGTAGCTTCTGAAAATAACATATGTAAGGGGTTGATGATATTAGCTTTTAAAGTATTACTAAACACTTAAAAGCCACAACCATAACTAAATGTCACAATCACATCTAGATTAGTTATTCCAACTAGCACTAGGTAAAGATCTAGTTATTGTCTTTAGCTTGGTTCTCATCATAAGAGTTGTTAAGATGATTTTGTTTTTTCTTGGATTTAAGTTTAATTTTATATGTACACAGATTGTTTGATAAAGATTTATTGTGAAAGTTTTACCTTTATTAGTTTAATAATAAAGTAGTAATTATTTATTTGATGTATCTTTTAGTTTAATGATTTTTTTTTGTTGATTTGTTTGCGCCAAAATATTAAATATTACAAAGATAAAATAAAAAATATATTTAAATTATAAAAATCTTGATATAATATTTTTTTGTGGATTAAGAAAAAAACATTTAAGAAATTATTGAAAATGCATTTCAAAAGTATTTTTGAAAAAAACATTAAAAAAATTTATTTTTTATTTTTTTACTTTTAGATTAAAAAATATTTAGTGTTTTTAGATCATTTTTATATGCTGATATCAAAAATAAATTTTTAAAAAAAAATATGAAAAAATTCTTTTAAAAACAATATTTTTTTTCACGAACAAAAAATTCTTTCAAAAACAATATTTTTTGAAAACAACATCTAGCTAACTCCCGGTTACTACTAGTTGGAGCAGTATTGTCCTTACGAGTCAAATGATTTCACAAAAGATAAGATTCTTCGTCAATGCATGGTGTGGATTGACGAGGTTAGTTAGTTAGAGACGATAAAAAAATCGGCGTAGACAAGGAAGTAAAGTTGACGATTAATTGAGAGGTCTCAAATCGTACACAGAGAGAGCGCGCTTGCTTGCCTATAGTACTCTGCCCTCACGCGCACACTGGCTGCCATTTACGCGCCCTGTCTTTCCTTCTTCTCCATTCTGTACACAGTTTCATGCTTTGGAAAAAGAGAAGCTCTGCATGATAATGAACACCAACTTATCCTCTTCAACTTCAGCGGAAGGAGCTGGTGCAGAAGCGAATCCAGGTGGTCCTGCTCACTCAATGGCTACGCCGCCACCAGCGGCAACAGCTAGCAGTGATGGGTCAGGCAAGAAAGTAAGAAAACCTTATACAATTACCAAGTCTCGTGAGAGTTGGACTGAGGAAGAGCACGACAAGTTCCTTGAAGCCCTTCAATTGTAAATCTCCATTTTTCGATTCTCTCTCTACACCCACTCTGTCTCCCCCCCTCGTATTTTAGTTCTTGCTCTGGAAATTCAAACTCAAAAGAAGAAGAAACGGGAAATAAGTACCACCTTCTTGATCTTTATTACAGCAATTGACTTCGATTTGTTGCTGTTTGATGGTTGCTTCTTTTTTAGCTGTCTCTTTTTCTTGAATGAGTTGCTATCTGGGAAGAAATAAATAAATAAACGGACTTTTGATTGTGTTTTAAAGAGGATGTTTATCACATGAAACTAAATTTGACTAGGTCCTTTCTTCGTTCAGGTTTGATCGTGACTGGAAAAAGATTGAAGATTTTGTGGGATCAAAGACGGTGATCCAGGTCTGAATCACATGTTCTGGCTAAGTAGGTTCAGATTTCTATTATCTTTCTGGAATGCTCTTTACTTTACTGATTATATGCATTTGCAGATTCGGAGTCATGCGCAGAAATACTTCCTGAAGGTCCAGAAGAATGGCACAGTTGCCCACCTGCCTCCTCCTCGCCCTAAACGCAAAGCCTCTCATCCCTACCCGCAGAAGGCTTCAAAAATTGGTTTGACCATTCTTACCGAAATACGATGATAAATGCTATTGCACATTAAAATCTCCTTCTTGACATTCTGCCGTGCTGTGTCTTTAATTATTGCAGTTTTAGTGCCGCTGCCAGCATCCGTGGCTTACCCTTCATCAATGAATACCTTTACACCGGAATATGCTCCGTGGGATGAAACTTCAATGTTAATAACCTCCGCAGCAAGAACAATCATGCTATCGCAAGATGAGCTTACCAGTTTTCACGGAGCTGAAGGTGTGCACACTTTCTTTTTTCGTTATCCTCATGTTTTTATATCAGTAGATTATTTCTACCAGAGGAAACTTTCCAGCACTTCTTATGGCATGCAACGTTACTGATTCAGCTGATATTGGAACAAAGGGTGTATCAAGGATTAGTAACAGTACTGTCGGTGGCCTCGGGTCCTCAGGAACATTGTGGAGTGCTGAGATGCCAAAGCAAGCAACTGTGCTTCATGGTAATCCACAAGAATATAGCTGTTAATTTTCCACTGATAATGACCTCAAACTCAGAGAAAAAGGGTCCTCACTTACTTTTACCTATTGTTTGTAGGCATACCAGATTTTGGTGAAGTATATAGCTTCATTGGAAGTGTCTTTGATATGGAAACGAAGGGGCATGTGAAAAAGCTCAACGAAATGGACCCTATAAATTTTGAAACTGTGAGTTGAATTGAATTGAGATGCATCTTTTCCCCATATAGCAATCTTATGATTTTCTCTACTGCATAAAATCAAGTCTGATCTGGCTGGCCAGTTCATGTGAGCCTCACTTGTTTGACGGGCTTGTTTGGCTCTTCAAAACTGCCCTTTCATCTTCTCAACGTGCTTAACATAGTGGTCATTCAAGTAGAATATTAGTATTCAGCACAATCATGTCTATATTTCTAAAGTTTCCATCTGTTATGATGTGTATGTTGATGTGAAAAGCATTAGTATGTTAGTGGAGTTCTCAAAATAGTACAAGAATATATCCATGGAGCCAGTAAACATAAGTTTGGAGTGTACCCTGGTTTTCCTGTTTATTTCAATGTGCTCTGTATATATAATTCCTTTTGGTGTCTTGCAGGTTTTGTTGTTGATGAGGAACCTTACTGTGAATTTGTCTAGCCCTGATTTTGAGCCATTTGTAAGTGTTAATGTTTTGTAAGCATGTTCATAGCAGCTTTAACCAGCATGCATGCATATACTTATTTTGACTGCTGATTTTTTCTTGTAAATGTGATAATATATTGCAACCATAATCTGAGTCAGTATTATGGCTGGAACTGGGTTTTTGCAGTGTTCAATGCCAAGGTGATAACATGGTAGATTACTTTATTTTTTTCCATGATGTTGAGAGCCTGTACTAAGAGCTTTTACAGAAAACAACTGCTGTGCTGTAACATGGCAGTTTCGTCTGTAAAAATAATTTTGGTGGCTGTTTCTCTCTGAAAAAGAGCTGTTAGGAGGTCCAAGTCCTTTTATGGGAGGGCTTGGAAAAAGAATGTTAAATGATCTGACCTAGAATAGTGTAGAGTGGGGATAATAAATGACAGTAAAAATTGTTCAGAGCATATCCAAGTGGGATTTAAAAATGTACCAGGCCTCTTTTCTCTCACCCCCTGTTCTTTCAATTCGTGATACAGTTGCAGGCTTCTACAATTACTTTCAATTATAACTTGCTTCTGCAGATTTTGCTAGCTTATTTTGACTACTATGAAAATCCGCAGATGTTTCTCTCACAATAATTCATATGACACCACATACGTAATCATAATGTAAAGTCAAAGGGATTAGTCTTCTCAAGAAACCATCTCACCTAAACGCTTAAGCTATTAGGTGAGATTTCAGAATATGATTTATATTATTCTCTAACACACCCTCTTAAGTGAAAGCCATTTGAGCTTGAAACTTGCACAAGTCCACACCACCTCGTGTTGATTTTTATCAAATAGAATGAGGGTTGTGAGATTCGAACTCGTGACCACTGAGTCAATAAGGCTCTGATACCATGTCAAGAAACCATCTCACCTAAAAAGCTTAAGCTATTAGGTGAGACTACAAAATATGATTTATATTATTCTCTAACAAGTCTGATCATGAGAACATTTTATTGGATAAAAATGTAACATATAATGCATGTGGAAACAAAAGACAAGCATCTGTGTCTACCTCTATCCCGTCTTTTTTCATATCCTGAATGTGCATATAGTTTGATGAATGTGCATATAGTTTGATGTGCTGCTTCAATATTAGAATGAAAGGCCTGGAAAAACTTTCCCTGTGAAAGATCTTTAAACTTATTCTCCCTTTTGCATATTTTATGTTTGTAAACTCCTCCATGATTGTTCTGTAACCTTGGCTAGTTTAATTCCTTGGTTGATTCAGAGGAAGGTAATGTCATCTTATGATGTCAATACCAAAACAGTGGGAGTTACTACCCTGAACCAGACCAATGATATAGCATGTTGAGCTAAACCTTTGCAGACCTGTACGTTTTCATTCATTCATTTTTTTTTCCAGTGGGAGCTACTTCCTTGATTCTCCAGGATCAAACTTACTCTAAGCATCTTTTGTTGCAGTAACGTGGAGATGTTGGCTAGAATTCCTGCTGCCCCACTAAAATCAAATAAACACATCTTTGAGCAGAAGCTTGAAAATTCATTTGAGATATGCCAAGGGAGAGTTTACGGTGGTAGAAGAAGTTCTGTATATTATATTTGACGATTTGGGCTTCAACCAAAAAAGTGTGTACATCTTGCGAGATCTGTTTGGTGGTGGCTTGGCCGTCACTTGATATGATTCTGCAGATAGCGGCGTACGTTTTGCCTGGGTAGAATTGAACACCTTAAGAAAACCCCGTCAGACTCGTGAATGGATGTTATTTTCTGTATATGAATGAATGATGTTATTAGCTGTATACTGCTTATTATTCTAATGTAAAAAAATATATATATCAAGGCGATGATAGCCCGAGCTAGTCCAAGTTTAATTAAACTAACACCACATGATATATGATATCTCAAATAAAAGAAATTAAAAAAAAAACATAAAAGTTTAAGATTCAATAGTCTAATGTCAAATGATATTAAAAAAAAATTATTTAAAAAAAAAGCGTTGAAAAATTCTAAGTTCAACTCGAGTTGATTT
The DNA here is from genome assembly GCA_029204005.1 of Salix udensis. Lineage (NCBI taxonomy): Eukaryota > Viridiplantae > Streptophyta > Magnoliopsida > Malpighiales > Salicaceae > Salix > Salix udensis. The sequence goes on from CM055034.1 coordinate 24,212,706, forward strand.
AACTAACCACTTATGGTATGGAGAGAAAAGAATTTGAGTTAACTCAGATTAACCAATCACCTGTGATATAAAATTGAGATAAAAATAGTTAAGGCTAAAAAAAAGAAACTACTAGAAGAAAAAAAAGCTTAAGAAATGTTAAAAAAAATCAATAGAACAAGGATTAATTTGACTAATCAGTAATTGGGATAACCCCACATGAAGAAAAACAAAAACAAAATCACAAATATCAAGAGTCAGTAATGTAATGTTAAAAGATAATTACAAAAATCAATTATTAAAAAAAAGTTTAAAAGAAAAAATTCAAGTCAAACTGAGTTGATTTTAGTAATCTATTATATGAAGATATGAGATTTAAATAATCCAAAAAGAGAGAAAGTGGAACCAATAAAAAAACTTCAAATCCTAATAACCAAAATACTAAGAGCTTGTTTGACACAACTGTTGTTGTTGTGGTTGAGGTTGAAAAAAAACAGTTTCATGAAAAAGAGCTTTTAGCTGTGGTTCGTATCTGAAATTTAAGTGTTTGATTAAAATTGTGGTTGAGGTTGAGTTTAATGAAAAACAATTTTGTGTGTTTGGTTACCATGCTTTTCATATTGCTGTCAACTTGTGCAGTTAATTAAAATACACATGTATATGCATATATATATATATATATATATACATATATATATATATATAACTATTTTGTTAGAATAATTTCGTATATTTATTAATAATTATAATAACAAAAAATATTTTCATTACAGCAGCTACAAGGGCCTCTCTCTATCACCACTGTTAGAATCAAACAAATCCAAGAACACCGTTGCACTTTTCTCAAACTCCACTTCCGTGTCTCTCTAGCCACCTCTCACTCTTTAGCAAGAGCAAACTCAGAAAAAGCAGGCCTTACTTTAATCTGTTCTCAGACAACACACGAGAAAAACATATTTTTTTCCTTTTACTTTATAATTTGATTGCAGTTCTTCTCCTTGCTTATTTCTTTAAGGAATCCTCTTTTAAATGTATGCCATTTTCTACTACTGTGCAGACGTGTTTTCTTCTTTTGTGGGGTGGAGTTGGGGGGGACTCATATGTAGTCTATTTGTCTGTGTGATGGGGTCTTTAGTTGGGTTAGGATTTTATTTAAAGACTAGATTTAACTTTTTCTAGTGTTTTTGTTAAGTTTTGTGTGTTGAACTTTCGTCTCGTAGACCCAATTGGTTTTAGGTTTGACTTGTGGCTTATTTGAAAAAAAATTTTTTATCATATTTGTGTTGTTTTGTAATAGAAATATTTCTTCTTGTATCGCTCGCTCTTCCCAATGATTTTTTATTATGAGTTCTTTGCGTGTTGATGTGAGAAATGTGTGTTGGCCACAGATGCAAAAGCATCTCTCAGTTGCTTTTGCAACTACGGCTCAACCATTAATTTTGACATGGCCCCCCAATAAAAAAAAATCTCCCTGTTTGGTAAATGTTATATTTGGCTCTGCGGTTCAACGTAACCACGGGTTGAACCACAGAGCCAAACACCATCTAAAAGTTGAATTTGAAAAAAAAATTAGTAATTTGACCAGGTTATGAGACGAGAGGGATTATCTTGTAGAAGACAAACAAGAAAAAAAAATGTCAAATTTCTAATTACTAGATAATTTAGAATATAAATGTGGACAAAATTTAGTATAAAAAACTAAAAGAAGAAAAATAATTAGGGACTAAATTGAAAAACAAAATAAATTAAGAAAATGATAAGAAAATAGTAATTAAAAGAGTGATGACCCAAATTACATTAAATAAATAAATAAAATAAGAAATTAAGGGAAAATATTGAAAAACAAAATAAACAAAAAAAAGACAAGAAAATACAAATAAAATAGAACAAAAATTGGATAAAAAGATTAATGCAATAATATGATTTGTGTCAATTAAAAGAATGAGGATCAAATTCTATATAAGATATAAATTAAATAAAATTCACATAATTTGTTTTTAATAATATTTAGTTTTTTTAAATCACTAACAACGCATAGATTAGGGGTGAGCAAAAAAACCGAACAACCGATTAAACCGAGAAAACCGAGAAAAAAAAACCGAACAAACCGAACCGAAAAAAAAACCGATTAAACCGAGTACAAAATTTTAAAAAAAATCCGGTTCGGTTCGGTTTCGGTTCTGTACGGACAGAACTGATTTACCGAACCGAACCGGTTCGGTTCGGTTGACAGTGTTAGTATAAATAGAAAACTAAAAAACCCTAGATCTACTTCGTCTAATCGTCTGCCTCTCGCGCGCCTCCCCTCCTCTCCTCTGCATCTAAGCCTCTCGCTCGCCTCCTCTGCAAAAGCCAAAAACAATCTCCTTCCCTCTCGCCTCCCCCCTCCAGTTAAATGCATATGTATTTTATTTTTATATCTTAACAGAACAAGTTGTCTTGTTTTCATCAATTGAATCTATGTTGTGATTTATAATCCTTGGAACAGTGCTTTCCACCCAATCAGATATACAAACTACTCTTGATGCTGAGCCTCTGCCATCAAGTGGTTCCCAAGCTTTAGCAGAGAAAGCCACCTCAAAGATGCTGAGAGCTGCTTTCGGAGACTGAACATGCTGATAAATCAGATGTTTTTGAGGCCCCTTCTTTCATGACTTTGGTTGAACCTAGAGATGGAATTGACCAGAAAGCTGCTGCGTCTGAAACCCAGACAACACAAAACCTAAATTCGGTTTTTTTCAATATTTTCATCATAAAAACCGAACCGAACCGAAAGTGGTCGGTTTTTGATATGTTCGGCTCGGTTTCGGTTTGTATTTTTTTTTAAAAAAAAATTCGGTTTGGTTATTTTTTTTGATAAAAACCGAACCGAACCGAAAATGCTCACCCCTAGCATAGATCAACCTAAAATAACAAAAATAAAAAATAAAAACCAAGAATTTTTATTTTAAAGATAATATCGTAACTTCACTATTAAAAAAATAAAAAATACATAAAAGCTCTTCTATGCAAGTTTAATGATTATTTGCTCTAAAAGGTACAACCTTAATCTTAATGTGCAAATAATAATAAAAAGATTAAAAAAAATCCCCTAAACCAATGATATCCATTTTTTTTCTTTTAAGGGCAATAAATTAATTTAACCATGCAAAAAAAAAAGTGTACTAACTAGTTTTCCCCCGATTAATCTTGTAAAACCCAATAGATTCATCAAAAAAGATGATTCTACCTCTACGAGTCAGACTCTTGCTTTTTGTAAAGAAGGGCAAGAAGGACAACCTATCATGTTAATTCATAATAAATTTTCTCACATGCTTCAATAAATGACTAATTATTTTTAGTTTCTTTATTATATATAATGTGTCTCATTGATATTTAAAATCTATTTTTATTTTGTTTTGCAACAATTAAAATAAATATTCATAATAGATACTTACAACAATTTCAATTATTTAAATTCTTGAGTAAAAAAATATTTTTTAGTCTAAATTTAATCTTATGATTTATATTTTTTTTCTACATAATGTTTCTTATCAAAAGCATGATTTTTCAAATAAAAAATTATCATGATCTTAAAAGTTACAATAGAAAAACATTTTCTTGATAATTTATACAACTTGATGAAACAATTACTAATATTCTCATAAAAAAAATTCTTATTTTAAAAGAACTTTTTTGAAACAGAAACAAAAAAAAACAAATGATTACAAAAAAGGTGAGGAGCCTTAAAAACAAATCAGGCTAAATTGACCTTAGAAGGCCAAGCCTGCGTACCTGGCTTTCTTTCTTCATTTTTTTTTCCGAAAAAAAGGGTGGGAGAAAATTACCTCTAGCATCGTATAATTTAGTTGAAATTGCTCTTGTTTATTCAATATTAAAAAATTACAGTCTGCATCCTAAATTTTGATGCAACATAACGATTTATATTTTGTATATGATGTACCCATAAAAAAAAAATTAATTAAAAATATCTTATATCTATAAGTTTCTCAACATTTTTCATTTAATGACTAAGAGCCCATGTTGTGTTAAAACAACAAAAGCACCTACAATCCACTCATAAAACAACAAAAACACCTACAAAAACCCATATTTAACCTCAACCCCAAATCTAAATAGACATTATCCATCCAAATTCATAATTAATATTTCACAATAAATAACACACATATATCATAGCCTTCATCTATCAAAATGAAAAATAAAACTGTAAGTTTTATCAAAACCTGGAAAAGAAGAACAATTCACTCATGAAAGAGCTGGGCAAATTGGCCTTATCTCGGTATCTTTGAAATTCTACTTCCTTACATTTACAGATAGGGATGTTATATACATGCATCCCCGTATTGCATTACAAACTGGAAAAAGAAACGTAAAAAGCAGAAAACTAATTCTTCTAGCTAACACTGGAGGCTAGAAGAAACAAAAATAAAATAATAGAAAGTAAGAATATATACAACATGTGTTATCTGTCATCTGGTGTATGTGAGAGAGTTGAATGACTAGTCATCTGTCCTTCTTGATTATTAATATTTACATCCCGTAATACCCCCCTAACAAGATGAGGAATATAGGTTGACAATTCCCAGCTTAAGTAAATGAGATTGTGAAGAGAGAAGGGAAGTGCCTTCGTAAGGAGGTTAACTCGTTGAAGATGAGTGGGAACATGCATGGTAGCAATGAATCCTTCCAAAATTTTGTCCCTGATGAGATGACAATCCAGCTCAATGTGTTTTGTACGTTCATGGAAAACTAGATTTGAGGCAATATGGAGTGCAACCTGATTATCACAATAAAGGGTGGTAGCATAAGGGTGCTCGACATGTAGATCAGTGAGGAGAAACCTAAGCCAAGTGAGCTCAGAGACTGTGGCAGCCATGGCTCGGTATTCTACCTCTGCAAAAGATCGAGATATGATGCTCTGCTTCTTTGATTTCCAAGAAATAAGAGACTGTCCTAGTAGAACACAGTACCCTGTAACTGAGCGATAAGTATCAGGGCATGAAGCCCAATCAGAATCACAATAAGCAATCAATTCTAAGCTTGAAGAAGTGGACAACAATAACCCTTGACCAGGCGTAAACTTGATGTAGCGCAAAACTTTGTGAGCAACTGTCAAATGAGACTGTGAAGGTTTGTCCATAAACTGACTCAAAACTTGCACTGGATAGGTAATGTCAGGCCTTGTAATGGTTAGATAAAGTTCTGCCAATGAGTCTTCGATATGTTGAGGGATCAACCACACAATCACCTGCATCCTTGCTCAGTTTTGTATTATGTTCCATAGGAATCTTGACTAGTTTGCAACCCAGAATCCCTGAATCAGCTAAAATGTCAAGAGCATATTTTCTGTGGCAGATATGTATGCCCATGGGTGATCTTGCCACTTCTATGCCGAGGAAAAATCACAAGACACCTAAGTCCTTGATCTTAAACTTGTCATGCAAGCAATCCTTGACTGCAACAATGTTTGTCATGGAACTGCTGACAATAATTATGTCATCAACATATACAAGGAGGGTTGTAAAATAGGTGCTAGTGGACATGGTGAATAAGCTATAATCAGCCTTCGATTGAGTGAAACCAAAATCCAACAAGCATGAAGTTAGTTTGGCATACCACTGTCTGCTAGCATGCTTCAAACCATACAAGCTTTTGAGGAGTTTACACAATTGCTCAGCTGTTCCTTTTTTGTATCCTGGTGGTTTCCTCATGTAAATCTCTTCTTCTAGATAACCATGCAAGAAGGTATTAGTTTACATCAAATTGATGCAAATGCCAACCACGAACAACAATAATAAATAGAAGGCATCGCACCGTGACCATTTTTGCCACATGAGAGAAAGTCTCATGATAATCGATGCCTTCTTGCTGAGTTACCCCTTTGTGACCAATCTGGCCTTTAATATTTCCACACTGCCATCTGAATTTCTCTTGATTTTGTAGATATATTTACAATCCACAACATCTTTTCTAGGAGGCAGATCAATGAGAATCCAAGTCTGATTCTCTTCCAAGGCTTACAACTCAGCATCCATTGTCTTAAACTAACTCAGATCCTTAATTGCTGTGGAATAAGAGGTTGGCTCAACCATGATAGAAAGACTAGAAGAAAAGGCTTGGAACTTGGGTGAAAAACGATCATAAGAAAGATAATTTGACAATGGAAAAGAACAATTTGTAGGAGGGAGAGGATACATGTGCCATGGATTGGAAATCTAAAGTGATTGTAGCTTGTTGATAGTGAAAATCCTGCAAGTAGGCAGGGCATTATGTTCCTAGTGGATTTTTGAAGGGTTATTTGAGGAGAAGAAGAGGGAGTATTATGGTTGGTAGGAGTGTGAGAGTCATGTGAGTATTCAAGATCAACATCATTAGGAGTGGAAATAGGACTATTGGATGTGGATGGAGGTTTTGGTGAAGGAGGGGTATTGTCCACATTTGGTGAAGAACAAAAGGAGTCAGATGGAAGACTGGGGTAAGAAAATTCATGCATGTCTAGTATGGAATAGGAAGGTGAGCATTCTTCACTGATAGGAGGGGATGACTTTGAAAGGAAAATGTGTTTCATGAAAAAAAGGACATCCCTAGAAAGAAAAATTGTCCTACTACTCAAATCCATCAACTTATATCCCTTGACTCCAAAGGATAACCCAGAAAAAATACATTTTCTACCTCTCGGATCGAATTTCCTTCTCCCACTTGATATGGTTGTAGCAAAACAAAGACATCCAAAAATTTTCAAATGGGAATAATATGGTTTAACATTAAAAAGGACTTCATAGGGTGTTTGATTGTTAAGTACAAGAGTAGATATTCTGTTTATAAGGTAGACTGCAGTCAAAATACAATAATTCCAAAAAGATAGAGGTAGGTTAGATTGGAAAAACAACGCACGAGCGACATTTAATAAGTGTTGATGTTTTCTCTCAACTATCCTATTTTGTTGTGGTGTCTCGACACAAGTTCGTTGGTGAATAATCCCTTTCTCATTGTAAAAATCACTTATCTTGAACTGAACACCATTATCACTATGTATGTTTTTGATTTTACAGTTGAATTGCGTCTCTATAAGGTGATAGAAAGATTCAATACACCTTCTTGTTTTAGATTTGGTTTGAAGTAAATAAACCCAAGTCTAGACAAATCATCTACTAAGGTCAAAAAATATCTTGATCCATCATAAGCATTGGTGGAACATGACCCCCAAATATCACAGTGAACCAATTCAAAAATACTAGAAGATATGTGTGAATTGATAGGAAAAGGAAGTCTATGCTGTTTGGCAAGAGGACAAAGGCAACAAGGAGAAGTTTCATTAATAATTAAGTTGTCTCTTACAACAAGATCATCAATTAATTTCATTAGTTAATCAGAAATATAACCAGGGCGACAATGCCAAAGACCATTCACATCCATACTACTTTTAACAGAAATTGCAACTGAAGGAAAGTTTGGAGACAAACATGATAGAAGATTGGTCAATGATGAAGGAGAGACTGCTTTAGAAAGGAGATAATACAAGCCACTTCTCACTTCAACAATTCCAATCGTGGTCCAGGTGGAATGATTCTATATAAAACATGTATCATTTATGAAAACCAAACAACAAGCCAAACTTTCAGTGAGCCTTTTAACAGAGATGAGATTGAAGGAAAAAGAAGGAATGCACAAAACATCATTAAGAACAATATTATTAGTGAGTTGAATGTCACCTAGATGTGTGGCTAATACGAAAATGTCATTAGGTAAAATTACTTTATAAGATACCTTTGTAATGTCGGAGGTAAAAAAGGAACGACTACACATCATATGGTCTGTAGCCCCTGAGTCAATGATCCAAGAAACATTATTTGACTTTATGATATCTAATTTTTTGTTTCAAAACATGAGATATATGCTATATTTTCTTTTTACGGAAAAATATCTTGAAAAAACTTTGGAATTTGGTCATATGCACGAAAGTAACACATTTTTTGTTTGTTTTAAATGTGATTTTTTATATTATTTTTTTTAAAAAATAAAAAATTTGGACTGGACCTGGCACAACTAAATTGGTTGGCACAACTGCTGGACCCAACCCACCAACTGGGCTGGGTCGAGAATAGGTCTGACCCAAAACCTATCCATAAAAGAAAAAAAAAAGTGTTGCGGTGTTCATGTATTGCATGAACAGTAACAAGGTGGTTGGCCGAGGTTGACGAGATGCTCACCTGCCACTACCGACGGGTAGAGGAGGTCGAGGTGGTTTTTTTTATGGTGGTGACGTCAGAAATGGTGGTCTGTGGTGATAGGGAGGAGCACTGGAAGGTGGCTATTTTATGTTGATGTTGTTGTTGCTTGACGTTAGCACTGGAGAAGAAGATGTAAGCCTATCAGTGGAGCTACTATCGTGGAGACGAAGTTTCCGATGCTGAGGAGGATGGTGGTGGTGGTGCTTGCCGGGATTGCTGCTGCTGGAGGAGGGGGGGGGGTTATCGCTGATTGTAGAGAGAGATAGAGACCACTGCCGGCTGAGAGAGAGAGTTGATGTTACGTGTCCTACCGGTGCTAAAGGAGATGGAAGGGTGGAAGTTGTTGGAGCTTATGGTTTAATTTTTTACACTGTCCTCCCTCGTCTCTGTGTTGTATCATTTCATGCTCTCTGTAAATGTTCCTCCTCTTGTGCATGGTGTGATCAATGTTATTTATAAGCAAAATAGGCAACCCTTCGGTTACCCATTGCATGCACCAATGGGTTGTCTCTTGGTCGCCTGCAGTAGCGTACCTGCACTGTTCAGGTGACCGAACAATGCAGTCACGTCTATGGGATTTGGGAGAAGGTTCAAATGCATTTCGGGCTCTCGAAAAACATCTAAATTTTCCACTATGATTTTTCTACCTACGTGAGCCCCTTTTATTTTATTTTTATTTTATTCTGGGTAGATTTTGGGGAATAGTCCAGAAATGGGTTATGACAATTATAATCATTTGTGGATAGTTTCACCCACAATGATAGTTTATAGTTGATTGATATTGCATATCATCATTTATTGCATTTATTTCATGGTAATGGGTCACATGTATAGTACTAACTTTTGGATTGGAAACAATATAAAAGATCTTTTAGAAACAAATACTCTCTTGTTTTCTACTTAATTCATCATGGAGTCAAATTCTCATTTGTACAAGGTAAAATAATGGCCTTTCGACCTCTAATTTCCATATATACATCGAGCAAATAAACAGACCGGCAAGCCCATAAAAAGAGTCCCAATAAAAAAAATTACACATTATTCCTTCTTTTTCTATTGAATCAATCATAATCACTACCTATATCTCCGTAAAATTATGCACCACAAATAAGAGCTAATAAACAGACCGGCATGCCCATAAAAAGACATCATTATCCCTTGTGGAAAAATATTATTTGCTAATATGGGAATATAATGATATCAAGTTTTTCTCAAAATAACTAGAATTTTAATCAATAAAAACCCTAATGAACCTAAAAAAACATATAATGGCCCAATAAAAAATACTTATTTTTTGAGATCTCGTTGTAAATTCTACCCGTATATGTTTTATATCGCCAACTCATACTAAATCTAGTTGAATATTATTGAAAATAAAAGACGGTCCAAAATGAGTATTAGTTGACTTTATTTTATTTTTCTGTTTTTGAAGGAACTCTCATCAACTTCTACTATTCTAATATGGATATTTCAAAACAATTCATTGGATCTAAAAGTGAAATAATAAAAGCCCCTCGTCGATCCCTTATCTACAAACATATCTCTACATGTGCTTTGTATTTATCTCATGCATCCACCCTAATCGCGAGTGATTTTCAAATAGTTAATTTACTCCTACATCATATACAATGACAGGTAGCTAACCAGCCCGATGTCATAATAATAATAATAATAATAATAATAATTAATAATAGTAGCAATACTTGTATGCTTCATAGTTGTAAAATCCGTTCCGGGTACCATTCCGTTTTTTTGTTTGGAACGGAACGTTCCGGTTTCGGTGCATTCCGGCGTTCCGTTCTGGTTTTGTACTGTTCATATTTATTTAATTATATATATGAAAAAAATAAAATATTAATTTAACAAGTATAATTTAAATTCAAGATAAATGAACTTTAAATTATACAATACAAACATAATCTCAAAATTAGAAACATCTTTAAAATTCCAAAATATTATGAAAGTAAAGCAACCAATAAGTTTAAACATAATTAATTAAAATACATTTCATTACAAATAATTCAATCAAATTAATTACAAATTAAAACCCCTATTTGCCTTAATTTCTAAATTTGTATTTATTACATGGAAAAGAACATATATTTTAATTAATTTCCAACTTTCTAATTAAAACTCCCCGTTTAATTCCCCTCCCCCATCTTCATCTCCAAAAAAAACCCTACATCTCACTTCTCTCCACGCCGTCAAACATTCTCTCTCATTCTCCCCAGACTCACGACCCCCAAAGACCACATAGCCCGACCCCCCTTCTCCCCCCGACCCTCAGACTCCCCAGACCCCTCACGAGCCCGCAGCGGATGGGATGATTCCTGCTCGTTGGTCGGCTCCTGATTTGCACCTTGTCTCTTACAACAAGGTTTTGATTCATGTCGTTCAGTCCAAATCCGAAGTTTTCTTGTAAGAAAACATGGAGGGGGAGTCTCAGAGCCTCATACAAGCGATTGGTCTTTCCATCCAAACGAGATTAGATTCAGTGGATCGTTGGGATATTATTTGTTTTGGCTTGACCCGGAACGGAACGCCCGGTACGGAACCGGGGTGTTCCGGCCGGAATATGGCCGGATTTTCCGGATCTGGCCGGGATTTTTACCGGGACAATCCGGATTTTGCACTGGAATGGGCTGTTCCAGCCGGAACGGAACGGGATTAATAACACTGGTATGCTTGGATCGAAATAAACCTCAGCTAGCTATATGCGGAAAGTTTTTGCGTGCAAACTGTAGCTCCTTGCCACCTTACAAAAGTTCAATCTGCTCGTCGTGCACCCCTTCTCTCCCATTTCAAAACAATGTCTTCGGAATTTTGTTCCATGGAAGGAAAGAATCATGAAAAGGCATAAGAAAATAATAATCTTTCAGGCTTTTTTATTTTTTTATTACAATTTATGATATCACTAATTGAACTGGGAAAGCAGTCTTTTCAACTATTAGCGGTGGTTTCACAATGTCGTTGAAATTATTTTTTAAAGTAATTTTTGTTCAAAAATATATTAGAATGAATTGTTTTTTTTAAAAATATATTTTTAATATCAAACACATCAAAAATAATCTAAAAAAAAATTTAAATTAAAAATTAAAAAAAATTAACTCTTTTTTTAAACAAGCGAATCACCTACCTTTAACTTAGATAGCATTTGCCGTACCCAGGAGCTCAGTCTCGAAAAGTCCCCTTCCCAAACCTGTCTACGTCAGCATCGAGTGGATTACACACTCCATGGATGAAAGTGGGCTTTGCATTTTTTATTCGGAGCAGGGCGGCAAACAAGTCTTGGAGTTGGAACAAGCAACGATGAGTCAAAGCAGAAAATAGAGACAGTTGGTTGGGCAGATCCATCAGCAGCTCTATCGGATTGAGTTCACAATACCCTCTTGAAAGAAAACAGATCCAAAAATAAATGGCAAACCAGAAGAGCTGATCAAATCCCCATGCGATAATTCCATTAATATAATATTTAAGGTAAAAAACATAAACCAAAATGGCCATCTGTTTGCCGACGACTTCTTCGTCAACTGTCACCAGTACCAAAATGATTTAAGACAAGAATAAAAACAATTAATGATGGGAGGAAAGAGTGACTTTCCAATTAGTAGCAGGATTTGTCAGATTTCAATTCCTTCTCACAAAAATTCTGGGTTCTGCAAATGCAGGGTTATAGATTGAGTAATGATGAACTGAGAAAGTAATGGATGAGATCTGGTGGAAGCATAGAAAGTCCTTGCTAGTTCTTACTCATTGCCTTTCTGGCTAGTTTCCACTCTCTCTTCTCCATGGTTCGTGTTCATGATGATGTTCTTTGTTAAGACTTCTGGGGTTTCAATCTTTTCTGCCGGCGCGTGAGTAAATCGTGTATAAATCTATCTCGTACTGTCAAATATTGCTGCTTGAAAAGGACAGTGACTCTCTCATCATGTATATATAATTGGAGAGTGAATGATAAATTAAAATTCAACTACCAGTCGTGGACGTGGAATTTCGGTTTGGAAGGTTTGGAAAGTCGCCAGCCCGCGTGCTCTAATCGAAGACCCAACTACCTTTCCAAATTCTAAATCTTTCTCAACTACTTTGTTAATCACAATGTGTCTGAGAGGTTATTTTTAGAATACTTTAATTCATAAATATATTTCAAATAATATTTATTTTATTTTTAAAAAATTAATTTTCATATCTATAAACATCAAAAATTTAAATTAATGCAAAAATTAAAAAAAAAATACTTTTAAAATGAATGCCAAAAAAGACAAACCCTCAACACAATTTCCCCCGTTCTTCTGTTTTCGCCATAGAATATAAATTTATAAAATGTGTATTTATATAAAAAAAACTCTACTTTTTTTATTTTTATTTGCCATGCTTTTTCTTCCACTTCTTATATCTTATACTAGTCATGGCACTCGTGGCTCGTCCGTGGACAAAATCATATTTTTTTAACGTAAAAAAAATATTAATTATATGTAAATTTTTTTATTATAATATAAACCGGGCAAAATAATAAATTTGTGCAGAAATCTTGTGAAGTACAAGTTTTTTTTATAAAATATTAGAATTTTAAATGGATATAAATTTATTTATTTAGTAGGTTTCAATGAAATAATCAATATAAAATTATCATTATCATTAAAAAAAGCAAGAAGATTAGAATATCTAAATTATTCAATACATTGTATTAGGATTAGTTCATTTTACAATTTAGTTTAAATTAAATACAACAAACAAAATATAAATTATGAAAGAACTTGCATTAATCAAATAACAAAAATAAATAGTTAATTTTCTATCTCCAAAAAGAAGAAAAACATAAATTGAAAATTCATCCCTATATTATTGTCATTATCATTACTATAACAATTAAAATTATTATCAACATTACTATCCAAATAGTGAAAATCATTAAATTGCTTCGAAGAATTAAAAAAAAATATAAAAAAAAACAATCACTAAAATTATCATTATTATTGTGCAAACAATAAAATTATAAAATCACTTGATCCAAAAATCAGATAAAAATAACAGAAAAAATCAATATAGTGCAATTATTGAACTAATTAAAAGAATAAGGACCTAAATGAAAAGTAATATATATATATATATATATATATATATATATATATATATATATGACCAATTTTAATTGGAGGATAAATTTACAACAAATTCAAACTTGCATACTAAAATGATTAAAGAAACCAAAAATCAGAAGATGAAGAACTGAAATGAAACTTATTGTATATAATCAATTTCAATTCAAGAGCATAATTTAAAATAATTGAAAGTTTCAATTGAAAAATCAGTAATAAAAATGAAATCAAAAGATCGGGAGACCTAAATGAAATGCATAGAAATATGAGGGACTATATCGTACTTCACCAGCACTAAGAGAGAGAAAAGAGGGGGGAAAGAAAAACCTTCCACCGGAGATCACACAGTACGATTTGAATGCCATGCGCCACGTGTGAAGGAAGAATACACGACCCCGAACCATATGTGATGGCGGCAACACATTTTTCGCTGATCGAGTACACCGCACGCGCCACCTAAAAGGCGCGTGGCGGGTGGAACACTGCGGACGCGTCCATACGACACGCCAACAATGTTCCAGATAAAAAAATAATAAAAAATGGGTAATTACCCATATAGACCCTTGACCCCATCCATAGCTACAAAAAAACTGGGGGTGAAAATTTAGAAATACCCCCGGGTTCTAGCGGCCTTTTTTGTCATTTCATGGGGGGCTAATTGCATTGTTTTATTGTGTAACAAATCTAGAAATATCATCCGTGTCCCTTGGAAAAATCCGAAAAATATTCCTGGTCCCGTAGGCTAAATTTTTTTTGAACCTGAGAGTAAAATGAGTAATTATACTGTAGTAAGGAATAATGCATTGAGTCGTGGGTGAAAAGTAGAAAAATGAATAGGAAAAGGCTTAAGCCTTTTATTGTTTAGTTAATATGATTTACTACGTCTAGCTATATATTTAATGATTGTTTATTATTATTACTATTATTAATAATCAAGGTTTTTTTTGTAGAGTTTTAAGAGATCATTGAACTGTAAAAACTCACCGACTATTTCTTTCTCAACCTGCTTTTAAATTTCAAGTAAGAATCAATCATTAAATAATATATATTATAATTTGTATTTCCAAATCAGTAGACTATATTATATTATGGTGATTTTCTTTTTTTTATCGTATTACGAATGTGAGTGGAGTTTGTCACATATTTACTTATATAATAGAAGTAGTCATCAAACTCAATCTTTATAAGCTTTCACAAATTTTGAAAACCTAAATTCCAGATTATTAAAGAAAAAAAAACTTAATAGTTGGATTGTTTTTTATATTTGAAACTTTTTTTAGAATGAATATTTCGTTGAAAGTCTATTTAATTAAACAAGTTATGGATGAATAAAAAATTAATTTCAAAGAATTCTTAGTATTTCTAGATATTATTTTTTTATTTATAATGAAAAATTAAAGGTTGATAATGGTATGAAAATCTAGATCCTAGGTTCATATTATTAAGAGATATTTGATTTTCATTTTTTTATATTCAAAGATCTTGTTTTAGAAATGCATTTAGACTAAGTTGTTGTTGTTGTTGAAATTTTAAGAGTCATATTGCATGTATAACAATTGAAAGTGATAAGTGATTAAACCTAAAGGACAAAAATTTATCCTTAACAACAACAAAATTAAGACTCATTACTTTAAAGTACATCGAAATTAAATATGTTTATCTTGATTTTATAAATTTAAACATGTTCAAACTCTAGTCTTTCTTAGAATATCCTTTGTTTAGCATGCATTTGTGATGATAAACTACCGATCCATAATAACTATTTTTTTAACTACAATCTTGTTATTATAAACTAAGCATATTTGCACACTAGTCTAATATATTTATAAACTTTGATTTGTAATTATATAGATTATTGCTATAAAGATTTTAGCTTCTTTACAATTTAAGTTATAATTTAACTTTATTTAATTTTCTATATTCTCACACATATATTTATGATAATACTATTTGTTTTTAAATCTATAATGTTTTGGTTTTATAGCTTTATGTTTTTTTTATTTGTTTAGTTTTAGAAGATTGTTATGTATATTTGTTTTAAAATTATAGTTTATCATTAAAATTATAGTTCATGCAATTTATTTGAATATCTTTGAGTTGTTGCAAGATATATATATAAGCTAAGCTATTATAAATTATGTTATATCTTTATGTAGTTTATATTGGTGCTACAAGACATATATGTGTCAAAAAGATAATGTTTTTCACTCAGAAAGAAGTAAATGGAAAACCTATATATATGGAGAACCCATCAACCTTCAAAGGTATTAGGTGTTAGAAAGATCATATTGAAGATCATACTAAGATTCTTGTAATAGTGCATATCGATTTCTCTTACATAAGTCAAGTATTAAGGATATTCATCCTAATATTGTTATAAAAGCAAGGAATGCTACAATATTTAAGGATGTGTTTCCATGATAAAAAAAAAAAAGAAAATTGTTTACTTAAAAGAACACTTAGCCTAACTCAAGTAATCATCATCTATTACAAGATGATGAAGTTAACCTTAGAAAGAGTAAAAGGGCAAAAATAAACAAAATATTTGGTCCTAATTTTTAACATACTTGTTAAAAAATGAATCTTGAATCTATTCCAAGACAATGTCTTGTTCAAAAATGTTTTGTTGAAAGAAGACAATTAATAGTAAAATTAAGTTCAATATGAATAATCATACATAGTAATGAGTGGATCGTCCTATTAGAAGTGGACTATTAGGATATCAGTGGATCTTAAAAAAAAGATGAAAATTAATGACACTATTAAAAAATATAAAGACATACTTGTTCTTAAAGGTTTTAAATGACAAGAAAGTGTGGTCTATTTTGACATATATTCACTAATGTAAAGAATAAATTTTAAAGAAATGTTAATAGCCATGAATGTAAGAATAACTTTCTTAAAATGGTGATATTGATAAGAAGGTTTACATGGAACAAACCAAGAGGTTTGTTATCAATAAACAAGCAACAAAGTCTATAAGTTTGTCCAATCATTATATAGTTTGAAACAAGCACTTACATCATAAATAAAATTTTTAACAAGGTTATGTTTCAAGTAAAATTAGAATCAACAAAGTTGATAAAATATCTTTATATGAAAACCACAAGTAAAGGTTATAATATATAAAAAAAAGATTTGCTTATTTTGGATAGTAATGATCACATGATCAAATCTACTAACAAAATATTAGTCCTTAAACATACATAATATAGAGAAATGAAAATTGATCATTTTATCAAATAAATTAGATTAATTAATGAAGAGGTGGGTATTAAATGATAAGATAAAGTGTGCATTTGTGATGAAATTATTATCTTGTATTTTCAACTATCTTAGATTTTAACTTTACATTGATGCAAATATTTTATTTTGGTTTAATTATTTATTTTATTGTTAAATATATTTGGAGAGATAATTTAATGACTGAGTAAATAATAATTTAACTATATTATCTTTTTACGATGATCATAGATCTTATTTTAACATGATTTTAATAAGTGAAGACGTTACTAATTTAAATTAGTTCAAATTTTTTTAATACTAATTATAAACTAAAATAAAAATAATGATGTCTATTTATTATTTTAATATTACAAGTTTGTTAGTTGTTTTGTTTTGTATATTCTATGTCAACCAAACAAAATGCAAATCCATTCATCATTCATCAAGTTTTATATAATACTACAAAACATAGTTTATGTTTTTAAAATTGTTTTTTTCACACGAAAAGCATCAAACTAATAATTTTTAGATACTTTTCAATAATTTTAATATCCTGATGTTAAAAAAATCTAAAAATATATTATTTAATTAAAAAACACTTTAACCCACCCAACCTCCCCCTAATCATAAATGAAGTTTCATGTTTAAGATTGAAGCCATCCCCAAATTAAAGTTGTGTCTTCAATATAATTGGTAGATTGGTCAATTTATAGGTTGGTAAGGTGCTGAATCCACCGAAATCCAATAAAAATTAATATTGATTTGACTTGGAATATAATTCTTCTTATTAATTTTTCCATTACATTTAGGTTAAAATTCATAAATTAAAATATTAAGAATTAATTAATAATAAAGTAATGTATTACAAGTTAAAATAATGTTTCTCTTTTATTTTTCATGCCACAAAATTGCATGCACCATCTAGCCCTTTGAAAAATCTCAAAGTACTCTTTCTAGAGAAATAGTTATAGTATTTTTTTTAATCATAAAAGAATTTTAGATAAACCTAATCCTTTTAAAAGACATCTTTATGCAGAAGCTAAGCCAATTGTAATTATTCAAAAAAAATAAAAAAATACAGGTGCCCATTGTACATATGTATGCATGTTTATATAGTGTTCAATTTTATATAAAAAAATGATTTTATTGTTTCAAAAAAAAACTCTTGGTGAACAATTTTACAATAAAGGCAAGAATACAAAAGTTATTTAATCATTATTTAAAATGTGCCTTTTCAAATATTTTAAACCTAAATAATTATGCCAAATTTATTATAATCTTTGTTTATTTTGATAATTTAATCTAAAAAAAGTACATAATAAAATAATTTTCTGAATAAAATTATGAACTTGTATAATATTACGAGAATGTTATCATTAATATCGCAAAAGTCTTTACATTCTCTGATTACTTTAAAATTTAACATAATATATATAAATATATAAAGAGACTCCTCGAAAATTTTTTTATCTTAATCTAACAGTCGGATTAAGAGATATAATTGAGATGGTAAAACTATTCATTATTTAAAAAAAATACTATTTGCCCAAAACGGAACAAGCAGAAACGAAATCGGAACGTTCGGCTAGAATTTGAGTGAAAATTTTTGGAACAAACCGAGATTCTGAACGAGATAAAATTTGTTGCTAGTTTGTTCTATTTTTTTAATTGAAACAAAATGTATCGGCTATTTTGGACAGAACAAAACAAAATTGACAACTTTGAGCCAAACTAATTTAACTCCCATTCAATTTGCTCTCAAAATTCATTTTGACTTAACTTGATAAAATAACATTGTGTTGCTAATATAATGGTCTTACATGATCATCAACTTTAAATCCCGTAGTATTAATCAAAATATACAAATTAACTCAGACATGCAACGATTATAAAAAAAATCACTGTGAAAAAAAGTAGTACCAGAAATAACTAATTTTTGTAGAAATGATTGCCTAAACATATATTTATCGAAGATAATGATAGGATCTCAGCTTGCTACAAGTGGATATCTTTGTGTACAAACTGTTGCTCCTTGCCACCTTACAAAAGTCCAATTTGCTCGTCGTGAGACCCGACACATCTGCTTGGAGCAAGGCGTGGTCTGCGCAACCGGGTTTTGCTAGTTGGCGAATTGTTAATTCAGGATCTTGCACCCCCTTCTCTCCCATTTCAAAGAGGAAGAAAAACAATGTCTTCGGAATTTAGTGCAGATTATGGATGGAGGTATTTGGAAGTGATTTTCAAAAGTGTTTTTTTTTTTAAATTGAATTTTTAAGTTTAAATTAATAAAATTTGATGTTTTTAGATCATTTTGATATAAAAATATAATTTTAATATATTTTTGAACGAAAAACACTTTAAAAAACAGCTGCAATCATACACCAAAACAGTAATTTAGAATTTGCAGTCTGCTTACATGTAAGGAAAGAATCATGAAAAGGGGTAAGAAAATAATAATCTTACAGGCTTTTTTATTTTTTTATTACAATTTATGAAATCACTAATTGAAACCAGACTCCATTGCTGAGTCGAGACAAGCATAGGCACGCATTCTCCCGGGCTCGCCAGCCATCCTTGCAATCACCCACCTCCGTGCTTGTTTGGAAGTGTGATTGTGATTGTTTTTAAAAATATTTTTTGTTTATAAATACATCAAAATAATATTTTTTATTTTTTAAAAATTATTTTTAATATCAACACATAAAAATAATCTAAAACCACTATTTTTTTAATTTAAAATAAAAAAAATCAAATTTTTTGATAATCACTCTCCGATCACACTAGCAAACAGCTTCTGTCGTGGGAAAGAAGTCTTTTCAGCTCTTAAATTTGACAGCATTTTCCGTACCCAGGAGCTTAGACTCTCGAAAAGTCCCCTTCCCAAACCTGTCCAGGTATGCATCAAGTGGATTGCACGCTCCATGGATGAGAGTGGGCGTTGCATTTTTTACTCGGAGCAGGTCTGAACCAAGTCTTGTAGTTGGAACAAGCAACGAAGAGTCAAAGCAGAAAATCGAGACAGTTAGTTGGCAGAACCATCAGCAGCTCTATCGTATTGACTTCATTATCCTCACTTCGCAATACCCTCTTGAAAGAAAACAAATCCAAAAAATAAATGGCAAACAAAAGAACTAATCAAATCCCCATGCGATAATTCCATAAATATAATATATAAGAAAAACTAAAATGTTGTAAGAAACTAAAAAATTACTATAAAATAAATAAATTAATTAATGATAAAAAGGTGGTTGGGATTCACCTCATTTTCCTTCCTGCAACAACTTCTTGTGCCCAATAAGAAAATACAGCCCCACAACAGTTTACTGGCAGAGCCTGTGAGAAAAACAAAATAAAAAGCCGCCCCCCCTTTCTCTCCTCTCTCCTGGCTTTATATTCAGGGTACTGTTCATGGTGCTCAACTACCTTGTTAGCTAGCGGATTCAAAAACCGGATAGAAAATTTTGTTTAGCCGAGTAAAAGCAGTATAATAAAAGGACAAGGCGATTCTACTATATCTCTAGTAATATAAGCTGAAAGAATCACTGTTCATGTGTTGAATTGAGCAGGTGATTTCTTATTTCCAAGGTCTAAGTTATCTCATTGTTGTATCACGTCTTCCACTTTCTTTAAAAGTTTGATAATTTTCTCACAAAGTTCTTGGTTCTGCAAATGCAGGGTTATAGATTGAATAATGTTGTGAACTGAGAAAGTAGTAAATGAGATCTTGTGGAAGCGTAGAAAGTCCTTGCTAGTTCTTACTGCTTGCCTTTCTGGTTAGTTTCCACTGTCTCTCTCTTGTCTGCCTTCTCTTTACCTAAAGCCAGTCTATGGTTTGTGTTCATGTTCTTAAGATTTCTGGGGTTTCAATCTTTTCTGCATACCTTTTAAATTCTAAAACACCTTTTGTTTTCTCAGATTTCTGGCTATGCATATTTTTTCTTATATATTTATTTAGTGTTAGAAACTACACTGGTTTTAATGGTTCTCTCACAACTTTTTAATTATGAGGACTTTCATTACAGTACTCGAATATTATTGTGTTTTTGGCCATTGCTTGTTGAAAAGTCTTTGCCTTTTTGGGTCCTTCATCCTTCTCTGTTGAATAGTGTTTTTTTTTCTTGAGAAAAAAAGAGCAAAAATCGGTTCTAAATTTGACAAATTTGAGAACCTAGAGATTGAAACTGCACCCATGTCCAGATGAATGCAATATATAACGTCGAGGGTTTAGAGGAAAAGATCCCTAGTTTTGTAATGCTTCATTACCATCTGGTTCTTCAGCAAAAGTTTTATCTGATGTTTACTTATGTTGATGGAAAGAATTGCTTTAGCAATGAACAAGAAGTTCTAAGGAGAATGATTTTTTTTTTATGCAACCAGAAACCAAAGATTTATTCAACGACATTTTGAAGTCCTTATCTTTCAGAGGGAGGGATTTCTTAGAAATTCTTTTATATTTAATAATTATGTTGGATATACTCCTCCAATCCACTCACATTTTTTTTTTATTGGTTCTCTTTCGTGAGTGTTGGATTTTTGCGAATGTTTTACTGAGGTCCTCTGCAAATTGTTTTTTTCTTAAATATATTATTATTATTATTATAAATCATATGAGAGCTCGCCAGTTATTCATATGTTTTGATTGAAAGGCTGAGCTTTGCCTCGAAGAATATTTGTATCTTCCCCAAATTGGAAGAATAGAAATTGTTTACACTATGGAGTTGTTTGGGTAATTATCCCCTATGTTTTGCTTCTCTCTCCACCCGCATAAAGTATTAGTGATAGAAATGAACATTGCAGAGAGATTTTCTTGGACTAGTTTGTGCTCTGCTTTGCACCTTTTAGCTGGTGAAGAACAAAGAAATTAGATTGTAGAATGTTAATACATGGAATGGGAGCAATAGGCTACTATATATTGAGACAGTGCATGATGACTCATGGATTCTGATTGTTGTGTTACTTGAGTGCTCTTTATGGCACTGCACTATCTGGATTCTTCCTCCTTGTAAATGTAGTCTTCGTTTTATATTTTCCAGTAATCTAATCCCAGTATAATGCAGGTCTGAGAGGTTATCCCAGCCAGCAGAAGCGGTTTCTTAGCGTCTACAAACAACGTTTCCATCTCCGAAGCTTTCGTTGATTTCTGCTGGGATTCAGTTGATTTTGAAATGGCCATTTCCTGCACATTCAGCAGTAAAATGTAATTAAGATTCCATATATTTATTGAAAATGGAGATCAAGGAATCGGAGAGGGTGGTCATAGCTAAACCAGTAGCTACCAGGCCGAGCTGCTCCACTTTTATATCTTTCTCAGAGTTGCTTGCGGGTGCCATCAATGCTTCACCCTCTAATGATTGTTCTGAAACGGCAGTTGCTGCCATTAGACCAAAAACTGTGAGGTTTAGGCCAATGGTGAATCGTGCTCCAGGTGCATTGGTTTCTTCCCAGGTGATCACTCAGCTCTTCTGAATGCTCTCTCTCCACTAAGAATTCTTGCTTTCTCAACTTTATGTTCTTGAACACTTTCAGGCTGAACTCTCTGGAACAGCACTGAGCAATTCATCTAATAGGGTTTCAAGTACTGATAGCAAAACAACTGTCATATATAAACCACAGGCAAAGTTTGTTTCAAAGGCAACTGTTTCTCTACTGGCGAATATGGTGAGTAGCAAAATTCTACCACAAGTCTTATAGCTTCTGCCATGGTAATCTAGCAATTGGTGGTTGTATTTTTTTCTTCAGATGCTGATGCAAGAATTTCTTTTGATCAGGGGAACTTCAATACTATTTCACAGCAAACACTACAATCAGTTGAGGCTCGTCCTCATCGTCCAAAACAAAATTTCTCATCCCAACTGTCCTCAAATCTTCCTCAGAATATTCCATCCCATGCAGTAGCATACCAGACAACTGAACCCTTGAGGTCAACATCTCATAATCAGGACGAGGATCCAAAAACTTTATCACATGCATCTAATGTGGACAGACCTTCATATGATGGTTATAATTGGAGGAAATATGGGCAAAAGCAGGTAAAAGGAAGTGAATATCCGAGGAGTTACTACAAGTGCACCTATCCAAATTGTCCGGTGAAAAAGAAGGTCGAAAGATCATTTGATGGGCAAATTGCAGAAATTGTCTACAAAGGGGAACACAGTCATTCAAAGCCTCAGCCTGCTAAGCGCAACTCATCAGGAACACAAGGACTAGGAGCTGTATCTGATAGCAATGCTCAAGATAGGAACACCACCCCCTTATGGAGTAGTCAACTCATTGAAAGAAATGAAGGCTCTGAAGGTAGAGAGGAGAATCAGAACGAAATAGGATTACAAGTGCATTCAATTTACCAGGGTAAACCCCCACCATCTCGTGATCCTGCTGGAACTGGATCGATTAATGCTGGTGCGGGAACTTCTGAGAACTCATGTGGTCTCAATGGGGAATGTGATGATGGAAGCAAGGGATTGGAGGGAGACGATGATGAACCTCGAAATAAAAGAAGGTAAGAGATAAAACACCCATGAATAGATTTGAAAATCAGCTACTCTAGGGGTTCACCTCATCGTTAAATAAAATCTAATTCACATTCACTGTGTTGCTTGGTGCTTAACCGGATCATCTCAAGGAATAGTCCAAGCTGGTTTTATGCCAACTTGTATTTGCTTCTTCCTCCAGCCCTTCTCACCCTTACCTCATTTCATGAATCCAACAAGCTTTTTGTCATGGCCTGATATGCCTTTTCAATTTTACTACACACATCACCCTTGAAATTATTCTCTTGATTCTTATGTAATGGACGTATTTTGATTTTTCTTGTAGGAAAACTGAGATACTATCCAATGACGGTGGCATATCAGGGAAGGGCGTTCAGGAGCCCCATGTAGTGGTGCAAAGTTCCACAGATTCTGAGATTGTGGGGGATGGTTTTCGCTGGAGAAAATATGGGCAGAAGATTGTAAAGGGGAACCCGTATCCCAGGTAGATACATTAGACTTTGCTTGAGATGTGTATTGCATGCTTATTTCTGCTTCTCTGATATTCAATGTTTTACCCCGGCCTTTAAAAAACCCTCAGAAGAAAAACGTTTTTGGTTGTTTAGCAATATCTTTGAGATTTGAATTGAGGATAACACATTATCCTAATGTTTTATAGTATACATTAAAGAACTTGTTGCTGTTTTCCCCCCTGAGAAAACTCATTTTTCGTCGAATTCTTCTCACAGCACAGTTTAATTCCATCTTGCAGGAGTTACTATAGATGTACTAGTCTCAAATGCAATGTGCGCAAGCATGTGGAAAGAGCATCAGACGATCCAAAAGCTTTTATAACAACATATGAAGGAAAACATAATCATGATATGCCTCTCAAGAGCACAAATATAGCAGCAGCCTTTGAACCCGATTCACAGGCACCTGCTAGCAGAGACAAGCTGTGATCTCAACCATGGATTGGATATGATTCCGAACTTGAAGCTTGGTCTGGCCCAGATATCAAAAAGAGTTCAGCGCACAAGAGGCTAAATAACACGAGAAATAGACAATAAAAAAAACAAGAATATAGCAGTTTCAGTTCCGGAGGCTTTTTCGTGATGCCAGTTTTGTGTTGGTAACGAGAATTGATATCCAAATGGGCTGTCCCGTTTACATTTCATCCTTGCTGCCTATCTTAAGCTTACGAGTACATTTCCCTCTCCCTCAAATATTGCCTTGGCTGATCCTATGTGTAATATATACGCATGTTTGGCTTCAGATTAAGTTTCGGAAGGAAGTTTATAACAATCTCCAGGCGCATGAATATTTTGATACTTTTATAAATAGCTCTTGCTCACTCTGATTTCATTACTGTCATTGCTTGCAGACCTGCAAAGATTATGCTAAATCTGAACAGGATGTGAAGAGAGCTACGAGCATTGCCACCCTACAATGCTCGTGGGGTTCTGAAATGAGCCTATCTGGATTATAGTGAAGTTGTTCTTAAACACGCACCAACAATGAAAAGTTGCTGCGAGGGAAGTATTAGAATAAAAGAACTGATTCTTTTCATTAGCTACTGTCTAGCTAAATATTGTTGATCTTGTTTTGTTTCGGCCAAAACATTTCGTAACAGAACAAGAGAAACACCTGTGCACCCACAGACCAGGTTGTCTGTCATTTTTTAATCGTCTCTCCCAATTTCTCCCTGTTTCATTTTTTCAGACATCAACTATCTTGTATGGAAATCAACACACGCATGATGTTCTCGTATATATATTCAATAAATACTTTCATGCTAACCTGTTGGATAATAACACTGACAACCAGACGTTTTGAGCAAACCAAATACGTTCTGACAGGCACATCTGCGCTATCTGTGTGTAGTCAGCAGTCTTGTGGTTGTTGGAGTGGTGGTCGGAATTACTGGGCATCGTCGTCGTCATTATCCTAGTGTTGACGAACCTACAGCATCTCACTCTCTCGTACAACGTCATTTCACCGTGTTAAAAGCCAACATTCTGCCTCTCACACGGCGTCGTTTTGAACGTAACTTTGGGCTTCAGTTTTGCGCCTTATTTTTGTGGATTTTCTGTGCGCGGGCTTCTATTCTTAGCCCAATTTCCGTGGGCTTCCTTTGCTTGAACTTCTATTCTCATCCCAATTTTCATGGGCTTCCTCTGCTTGGGCTTCTAAGCCCTATTTCGATGGGTTTTCTTTGTGTGGAACGCATAACTTTGCAGTGATTTAGCTGCAAAGAGCTTGGTCACATTGCTTGTAAATGTCCTAAAAAAGTTTGCAACTATTGTAAGAAACCAGGCCATTTCATTAAAGATTGTCGGGTGCGACCTCAGAATCGCCAATCTCAAGCCTTTCAAGCTTTCTGTCCATACATCGTCTTTTGTGCCTTTCCGTTGTAAGCTCCGATTCATCTGCTTCTCACACTTGCTATGTTTGAACAAATAATTGTCTCGTCCTTAGGCCTATAAGGTATAACCCCTACCTCCACTCCTTGGATTGTTGATTCGGGTGCCTAATCATATGACTAATAGTGAGACAGATCTTCATGATGTTATGAGTATAACGACACACAATCTATTCAAATTGTTGATGGCAATACACTTCCTATTACTGTTGTTGGTAATTTGGGTCCTTTCATTTATAGATGTTTTTGTCTCTCCTGAATTATCTACCAGCTTTATTTCTATTGGACAATTAGTGGATGATAACTATGATGTTCATTTTTTCCCATGGTGGTTGTATTGTGCAGGATTAGGTGTCGGGAATGGTGATCGCGAGGGGGCCTAAAGTGGGGTATCTTTTTCCGCTATATTTTTCTATTCCTAATATTGTTTCTTTTGCTTCTATGGCTACTGCCAATAACAATGAAGTATGGCATAAGAAATTAGGTCATCCTAATTTTGTTGTCTTAACTCATATTTTGAAACATGGTTTTTTGGGTAATAATATTTCTTTCCTCATCTTTTGATTGTGCTACTTGTCGTCTTGGTAAAAGTAAAAATTTATCTTTTCCTGTGCATGGTAGTCGTGCTTCTACTTCTTTTGAAATTGTGCATACTGATGTTTGGGGGGCAAGTCCTATTATTTCTCATGGGCAGTATCGTTAGTTTGTGACATTTATCGATGATTACAGTCGATTTACTTGGATTTATTTTCTTCGCTCTAATGCTAACATGTTCTCTGTTTTTCAAAGATTTGTTGCGCTTGTTGAGACACAATTCAGTACTTTTATCAAAATCTTACACTCTGACTTAGGGGGGAATACATGTCACATTCCTTTTAGAATTATCTTCAGCAAAAAGGGATAATTTCTCAACGCTTTTTGCCCTTATACCCCTCAACAAAATGGAGTCGTTGAGCATAAGAATCATCATCTCTTAGATGTTGTTCATACTTTGCTAATTGATTGGTCTGTACCTACCAAATTCTAGGTTGAAGCATTATCTATAATTATTTATTTGATCAATTGCTTGCCTACGGTCACTCTAAATTATGATTCTCCCGATCTTCGTTTATTTGGTATACCTCCAGAGTATAAATCACTTCATACTTTTGGATGTGTTTGTTTTGTCCATCAGCCATCCGCTGAACGTCACAAGCTTGTTGCCCAATCTGTCACATGTGCTTTTATGGATATAGCCCTACTCAAGAAGGATTTATATGTTATGATACTCATGCAAATAAATTTTGAATCTCCTAGAATGTAGTTTTCTTTGAAAATCAATATTTCTTTCAATCTCATGTTAATTTTGATTCCCCTACTACCCCTCTTCCTTTGTTTGATGATATCCCTCCTTCTATTAAGCGATTTAAATCAGGTATAGTGTATTAAAGACGTCCCCCTCTAGCGCCTCTTCTACACACCACTTCGTCACCTGATTCTACACTACTAGCACCTTGACGGTCCACTCGGGTTCCATATCCATTAGATAGGTATTTTTTTTTCATACGTCGCTTATTGCCACTCTCGATACTATTTATGTTCCTTACTCTTATACTCAGGCAGCCACCCAAGCTTGTTGGCAGCATGCCATGGAAGAGGATATTCAGGCTCGTCAAGACAATAACACTTGAGATCTTATGATTTGTCCGCCTGAAGTCAAACCTATTGATTGTAAATGGGTATACTCACTCAAGTTTAGATCTGATGGGTCCCTAGATTGGTATAAGGCTCGTCTTGTAGCTCTTGAGAACCAATAGGAGTATGATATTGATTATGAAGAGACATTTGCACAAGTGGCTAAAATGACTACTGTACGGACTATATATTGGCACTTACTACGTCATAAGAGTGGTCTCTGAGATAGATGGATGTAAAAAATGCTTTTTCTACATGGAGATTTAAAGGAAGAAATTTATATGTCTCCACCTCCGAGCATGTTTAATACACCCTCCTCCGAGGTTTGTCGGCTACATCGATCTTTGTATGGTTTGAAACATGCTCCACGAGCATGGTTTGATAAATTTCTCTCTGCTTTGCTTGCCTTTCACTTTATTCAGAGTCAGTTTGATTCCTCTTTGTTTCTTCGCAAGACATCTACAGGAATTGTGGTGCTTCTAGTCTATGTTGATGATATTATGATTAATGGATCTAATACTGAGTTACTTAAACACTTGCAAATGCATCTTCAAGACTCTTTTTCACATTAAAGATCTTGGTCCCTTGCAGTATTTTTTGGGACTTGAGGTTCAGATTACTCCGATTGGTACATTGTTACATCAACACAAGTACGCAGAGGAAGTCATCTCATTAGTTGGTCTCCAAATGGGTAATTCTGTTCTTACTCCATTGGAGGTAAATTTTATGCTTCGCCAGGAGGAAGACGAGCTTCTATCAGATCCATCCTTGTATCGGCAACTAGTTGGGAGTTTGAATTACTTGACGATTACTCGTCCTGATATTTCTTTTGCTGTGCAGCAGGTCTGTCAATTTATGCAGGCCTCTCGACATCTTCACCTTGCTGTTGTTCGCTGCATTATCCGATATCTGAAGGGTACCTCTTCACGAGGGTTGTTATTTCCTAAGGAGTCTTCCTTACAGTTGGAAGGATATAGTGACGCTGATTAGGGCCGATTGTGTAGATACTCGTCGCTCTGTGACCGAATGGTGTATTTTTTATTTGGTAAAACACTCATTTCTTGGAAGAGTAAGAAGCAAGATAGAGTTTTCAAATCCTCCACAAAATCCGAATATCATGCTATGTCTTCCGCATGCTCTGAAAATTACATGGCTTCGTGGGTTATGGGGGAACTTGGTTTTCCTCAGCTTCATTCCACTCCACGTTGATAATACTAGAGTGATTCAGTTTGTTGCCAATCCTGTATTTCATGAGTATACAAAATATATTGAGGTTGATTGTCATTCCATTCGGGAATCTTTTCACCGACATGAAATTACACTTCCTCACATTTCCACTGAACATCAAATTGCGGGCATTTTCACTAAAGCTCACTCTCGGCATCGGCATATATTCTTAGTTAACAAATTGATGCTTCTTGATCGACCAACATCAATTTGAGAGGGGATGTCATGGGAATTAATTATGTATTAATTAGGAAACTAATTAGAGCTGTAAATAGTAGTGTTTTAGTATAACACTTATCCTTCCATGTTTATCCCTAATTTGTAGCTAGGGCATGTAAATCGGTTTATTGCTTATTTAATGGAGAAGACACTCAAGAGGAGGTCATTCAGTTTTCTTTACAAATCAATTTTGTCATTAACATCTTTTAAATTTGTTTTAATATTGCATTTGATGAAACAAAATATAAGAATTAATGATGTTTTTATGTTGAGCTTCGTAACAACAAGATAAAGACTTTGTTAATGTCTCAAGTTATTTTTTTAGTTATAATATTTATATAGTAGATTTTTTGATCAAGCAATTGAGCTTTGTATTTTAAGTTCAACATTATGCCCTCAAGATTCTTATAACTCATTCAATATTGATGATGTATGTAATTTGGTTCAAAATTTTTAAGGCAAAGATTTTAGTGACCAAGAGAAACTTCATTTGAGGTTTTAATTGCAACATTATGAACTTTATGCACCAAAACATCAAAAGTTTTAGAAATTGACTTTTTTTTAATATGTGTAGAACAATGACAACTTCCAAAAGATCAAAAGTTTATAATTTAGTTAACCATCTAGTAGGTAATCAAGTGGTAAAAGTATGAGACTAAGAGATTTGTTCTTCTTGTGGTTTTAGGTTCGTGCCTTGTAATTACTAATATGATGACCACTGGAAGCTTACATGGTCGTCAATTTCAGGCCTCGTGGGATTAGATGAGGTGCGTGCAAACTGGTCCAAACACTAACCAAATAAATAAAAGTCTATAATTTATTTGATAGATTAATTTTGTTAATCTTACCTCTTAATGTATTTTTGACAACTATAGAAAAAACTTTTTCTATAATTAAGTTGGTGAAAATAGATGATATTTTCTTACTGACAATTTAGTGTTTACATAGAAAATAAGATTGTTATGAACTTCGTAACTTATATGATTATGAAAAAATTATACTCAATAAAAGATCATCGATGATGACTTAGTTTAGTTTTTTTTGTACCTATTTCTTTCCTTTATTTTCATGTCTATATTGAACATCTTTAAATATTTGTGTTTATTGAAATGTAATACATACTAATAAAAAAAATAGAATTGTATTTTGTTATAATTATTAAGCTTATTAAAAGAAAATTTAATTTTGTTTCTTGTATCAATATATCTTGGCCTCCAAGCTAAGATTTGTAGGTTTGCCTCCGGATAGAAAGGTTAGTGATTTGGAAATGCTACATTCATGCTACTAACACAAGACATCTTGATTTCAAAAAACCTTAGCGTTTGTTTGAGAGTGTGGTTGAAGTTCCTTTTAAAAATATTTTTCATTCAAAATACATTAAAATTATATTTTTTTATTTTTTAAAATTATTTTTGACATCAACACATGAAAATATCTAAAAACAACAATTTTTTAATTTAAAATTAAATACAAAAAATAAAAATATTTTTTTTAAAGCGTTTTTGAAACGCGGTGTCAAACACCCCCTTTAATATGTGTGTATCATATTTTTATACTAGCGTGCTATGTATTTTTGTATAAGAATATTTGAAAGAGTGATAGCGGGGGTATTTTAAAAAAAAATTCTTAGAAATACATCAAAATAAAATTATTTTTTTATAAATGCACGTTAAAATTATCTAAAAACATTAAAAAATAATTTGAAACAAAACAAAACAATTTGAAAAAAAAGATTTTAAAACACAAAAACAAACAAACTCTAGATGTTTAGATCTTAAAGCAAATTAATAGCCATCCTTTTTGTCATCAAAAACAATTTCTTCATTCCCAAATTCTCTCTAAACATTCATAAAAAAAAACTCAATGCATATAAATTCATTCATGCTGATATTTAAAATAAAAACGCCACAACATATTTTCCAAAACAAAACTAAAAACTTAGATTAACACAAGAAAGGAAACTTTAAATTTCATGAATTAAACTTGCCAGGATTCGACCTCCTATGGACGCCTGCTCAACACCAACCATCCTTCACACATATAATTCCAACCCCTACTACCAACCCATGGCTCTCTTTTATAATTTTCATTTAACATAAATTTAAAAAACAAATTAAAATCTTGGCCACCCAAGCCTAGACTTATCAAGTTATATATATATATATATATATATATATATGTTTACCATTCCAAAACCCATATTTTCATGTCAAATTATGAAATAAAGAAAGGAATTGACAATTACACTTAGGACTAAAATGTTGTCATACATATTTTTTTTAAAAAAAAATTAAAAAACACCATTCTTTTTTTACACTCTTTTTTTTGGGGCTCGAGTTAAACAAGTAAAATTTACAAGATAAGCATGTCTTGACTCGAACTCGATATTTGCAATGTAAATTTCAAGCTTTTTACCACCCGAGGTCGGATGTGTGAGCATCTCAACACGAGGACATCTAGGAACACGAGTTTTCAATGCAAATTTCGATGGTGTTAGAACACGAGTACATGACTCAACTAGCTTGATAAATTTTAAGAGGACATCTAGGAATGAGGGGTAAGAAATGAAGATTATTGCCAGTACCAATTGACAGCCTGCCGTTGGCATTGCGTTTATTTTATGCCGAACTATGATCATCATCCACCACCAACCTAATCGTGCCATGGCATTTGTATTGGTGAGGCAACGGTCTTCGATAATGATATACAAAGGCAGTATACATCCTCATTCTAGTGCTCACAAACGATTTTGATTTTGCCCGCACGATGCGCTGGTTTTTTTTATTTATGTATAAAATTGATTGATTTTATGTGTGTTGTATTTTATTATTTTAATATTTAATTAGTAAAATTATAATTGATAAAATCTGTTAGAAACAGATTTTTTTTCCCCATCAAAAAGTGATTGAATGTTGCTACTGCCAAAACTCTTTTGATAAAATATGTTAGAAATGATTTTTTTTCTATATAGAAAACTGATTGTAAAATTTATTGCTCATATTATTATATTAAAAATATTTTAGAATAATAATAAATAGGTCATATATATATATATGAAGGTGTTGATATTAAATAAATATCAAAATATATAATTAGTCTCACATATTGATAAGGAAAAAAATATTACAAATAATCATTATCATTATTTTGAATGTCTTATCTATAATAATAAGAAATTTTAAGACCTAACAATATTAACAAAAAAAACAACTAAAAAACTAAATAAATGATAAAATAAAAAAATATTATTAGATTTTAAAAAATTATTTGAACGGAAGAATAAAAAATAGAAAATATTATTTTTGAAATGATCACGAACAGAAATTAAAATATAAACATTAAAAAAAATAACCTTAATAACAGTGGAAATAATAAAAATTGACGAGACCATAATTATTGTTAGAGAAAAAAATTCCATAAATTTGTTTTACTTTCATATTATTATATTAAAAATATTTCAGAACAATGGTATTAATTTACTTATTTTCAAAAAAAACTTAGGTCATTTATATATATTAAAGCTCTAATATTAAACAAACTATCAAAATATATAATTAGTCTGATATATTTAAAAGAAAATAAAGCTTACAAATAATCATTATTATTATTTTGAATGTTTTATCTATAATAATTAGAAAATTCAATACCTAACAATATTAATAAAAAATAAATATTATTATATTTAAAGAAATTACTTAACTTGAAGAATAAAAAAAGAGAAATAATACCAAACATTATTTCATTAAAATTTGGACATTAAATAGAAAAACTTAATAACATTGGAAATAAAAAAACAATTGAAAAGAAAAACTAAGAGCATATACATATAAACATGGACAAAAATAGGAACTATGTAAGAAATATGTATAAAAAAATAAAGGAATTAAAATAAAATCCAAGATTAAAAGTATAAGGGATAAAATAAATAAAAACATATTTAATAAATTTAATTTAAAAGGACAAAATTGAAATAAATCCAAACATTGAAATTAAATAATTTAAAAACAAAAACTAGAAATCAAAAAAATTAGGACTCGAAATGAAACTGAAATCCATAATTGATTTGTATAGAAAGATAAAATTGAAAATAATCAAACTTTGATATAGAAATTATTAAGGATTTATAATAAATTTGCATGGAAACGATAAAATTGAAATAAATGAAAACTTTGATACCAAAAATATTAAGGATTCTAGACCAATCCAAAAATTAAAAAGAATGAGGACCTAATTGAAACTACAATATATGATCAATATAAATTATATGATCAATATAAATTGAAAGGACAAAATTGAAACAAATCAAAACCTATATAATAGCAATAAGGGCCGAAAAAACAAAATTCAAACATTCAAGGACTGAAATGAAATTTGACAAAAAACAGTTGCGTTGACATCAGCTTGCGCAAGCAAGAGAGAGAAATGGGACACCACATAGTCACACGCGTCGCACCAGGTGGAAGAGAACATGTCCTGAAAATCATTCTAGAGGTCCGGTTGGGCATTTTTAGACGCCGGAGTAAGCCGCACTCGCCGTTCGAAACACGCGTGAGCGCGAAAACGAACAGTGCGTCCAATGACGCATCAATAGTCAACCGCGAAAAAAAGAATAAAAAATTGGTTAATTACCACATCAGCCCCTCCCTCCTAGGCATGGGTTTTGTCCTTTTCGAGGGATAAAACGGTTATTGCACTGTTCAATAAAATATTAAAAAATAAATAAATCGGTCAGACGAACCGGACCGAACCTAAAATATGCAATTACCATGGAACCCATCAACTCAGGTGCCCTTTTTTGTCCTTTTTCAAAGGGGCAAATTCGTTAATCCACTATGCATAAACGAAAAAAAAACGAACTCATATAAGTGCGAAGCAGCAGAGCAAATGTCCAGTCCACAGTAACCGACCGATCTACTTTAGGTCTTTTTAATAAGAAAGACCTGTTATATCATCCCCAGAACTATCTTCTGTGGAAGAATACGAATGCCTTCGAATTCTTGACGGATCCCCAGCAAGCAACATGAATCATTAACACAAAAAATAAATAAATAAATAAATAAATAAAATCTTAAAGAAAGTAAATGCCACAAGCAACAATATCACACAAGTTCCAGGATCTTTTTTATTCATACTGCAAGCCAAGCATTTCATGAAACACCAAGCAAAGATCTTGGAGTAAAAGTACAAAGAGCGACAGTCAGAAGGATAGCGTCCAGCCTAAAAACAGTGCAAATCTAGCGAACACACTAAGCCAGGCATGCCAGTTGAACTAAGTGAAATGGAGGCTTATCCTTCATTATTTACTATAGCTATAAGTAGACATCCATGGAGACCAACCATGAAACATCAACCATTATATATCTGCTCCTTAACTCTACAAACACGATCAACCTTGCTCAACCAAGAGACACCAGGGCCCTTATTCAGTGTAGTGACATTTTAATTCTAAGC
Source organism: Salix udensis (assembly GCA_029204005.1). Lineage (NCBI taxonomy): Eukaryota > Viridiplantae > Streptophyta > Magnoliopsida > Malpighiales > Salicaceae > Salix > Salix udensis. The sequence goes on from CM055034.1 coordinate 24,246,703, forward strand.
CTGCGAAGCAAACATAAAGAGGTGTGATCAGTTACTTCACCACAACTGCCGTGAATTATTTTTAAAAAATGATCAAGAATCATAAGCATATCAGGATGGGTTTGATTCTTCACCATAAATTTGTTCTTGTAAGTTTCAATCATCTCTTTTGGGTCAGTTTTTGTCTGCTTGTAAGCCTCAATCTTGTTCACCTCCTGCATTTGGATTTATAAGAGGACAAGTTACCATCCAAAACCAAAATCTCATGCCCAACAAGAAGCTGCCTCTTTTTAATAGTGGTTCAAGATAAGGAGCACTAGAAAATTCAGCTCAAATGTTCAGTGGCGTAACAGCAAATGATTGCTCATCGTAATCTTAATAATTAGACACTAGAGAAGAGGCCAACACAATGACCAGACATGATCCAAGTCATGCAAGATGGAAAATCCAGCAAACTACTATAAGCAGAGGGTAGCTTTAAACGAAACAATGAAGAAAAAATAAGGGTACAGAACCAGCGAAATCTGGGAGGAACAAAGTGAAAGAGCATGAAACATGGGAATCAAATTAAAGAAAAAAAATAAAGTGCAAAAAGTTGAAGCAAAAGATTCCTGGAGTTGAGTTAAGCATATAGTATCAAATGGATAGATTAAATAACATAACTAGAGAAAGTATAACTAAATCAATAATTGGAAGACCTAGGGGCATATGAAGAAAAAATGGATTCCAAATTACCTCAATCCAAGCTGCCAGTTTTGGTCTGCCAGCAGTAATATCATACTTGAACACTTCTGACAGGAAGATGTAGAATCTTTCAACGAATGTGATATAGGCTATGTCCACCTGAGAACAAATGGTTTTTAAACATGCATATAAGATACACACACAAATAATGTGCAAATGCAATAATTCACCTTACATATTTCTTAAAACATGTATACTCGGTGAAAAATTCGACAAACAGAATAGGTTAAGGTGCTTGTGGTATTAACTGATAACATACCAAACTGAATTCTTGACCAAGGAAGAATGGCCCATCATCAAATTTATGCAGAGCATTTTCTAGATGATCAAAAGCAGGACCTGATGCAAGTTACGAATTATAGTTGGTCCAGTTTATATATGAAAGAAAGATAGGAAAATCTGAAGATACCAGCTTCCTTTGCGATGTCTCCCTTGAATGCAGTAAACACTGTACGGTTGAATGTATCAGAGTAGGAGAGCAACTCTCCAGTGAACTCTTTCTTAGCAGGATCCTACAATAACTTACTTTGTTAATTTTGTCAATTTTGATAGGGAAATTACATCAAAAGTGCAAGAGAATTATATGCATCTTACCTCATGGAGAAGGGAAGGTCCTTGAAAGTTGCTTTCTAGATATTTAATCAAGTCAAGACTCTCCCCGGTGATTTTGCCCTTGTGTTCCAGTGATGGAACCTATGAACAAAAATGGTTTTGTAATCAACCAAGAAATGATAAACAATTCGTAGGTTAAACAACAACCGTACGCAATTGACACAGATAGCTATCAAATTAGTGCTCACTCCAAGAATCAGACCTCTACTCCAGGAATTTTCAGTGGAAAATTGATGTAACGGCCAATAATTCAGTAAGCACCAGGCTAAATTCATTAATTCATCAGCTTTATGGCCACACTATTTTACTAGAGCCATAATGAACAGCTTCAAGAGAGCCATATGAGAACAAAGCATAATCGACAGTGCCTCAAAAACAATACTATTTCAGCTCATACTACCCCAACTACAAACCCTACTTTTGTGGGTTTTTAACAGGAAACTTGTTAAACTGATGATGCATAGCAGTTTTTTTTTCTTTTTTCTTTGAGACCTACTGCAATATTGTCTACAAAAATAGAAAGAAAAATTAAAGAAATGTGTACGAGTGACGGATAATAATAAAAAGAAGCATTAATGAATATTAAATATAGAAATAAATAAAGTATTGACCTTGTTTGGAGGGTAAACTTTCTCTGAATACCAGGCTGGCCTGTTTTGAAGGATCAGAGGGACTAGCTTGATCTCATCCTGCAATCCCTGCGCCCATCAAAAAGAAAAATAAAGAATAAATAAAAAGGAAAGTGACAGTAAAGAATAGAATATAATAGAGCGGATAAATAAGAGACCTTGAAATTCCTGGCGATCCAAACTCGCTGGGCAAATGGACACGTGTAGCATGTATACAGCCTTAGGCACAACAAAAACATCAGCTAATTTAGAGACAAAATTCTTACTACTATCAACCACAACAACAGCAAGAACAACAACAAAAGAAAAACAAACTTGGTAATTCCATCAAAGAGTGGAGGTTGCTCTGCAGTCGCATCCAATGATGGGGGCAATATCTCCGGTACGCTCTTATCCAAACTTCCGGTGCCGAAAACAAAACAAAAGGCAGAGAGAAATCAATCAAACAGCAAAACACAAGTTGAAGGATTGAGAGAAAGCAAGCGACGGATTCTTACGCAGGAGAAGCCATGACAGTTACAGTGGAATGGTTTGTTTGGTTGTTGAGGACGTATGATCTGGAGAGGGGCGTGTGCGTGGGTTTTTTTTTATAGGTGCAAAACAGCGGTGTTCTGGGACAGAATCGTATCCAAATACCAAGGGGGTGTTTGGATTAAAAAAAAATAGATAAAATTAAAAAAAAAATGATGTTTTTATATAAAAAAAAAATTTAATTTTCTTTTTTAAAAATAATTTTTTGATATCAACAAATAAAAATTATATAAAAACATCATTTTTTTTTTAATTTTATCTATTTTTTTTTAAATAATATTATTCACACTATTAAATAGATATTAAATG
>CM055034.1:24250006-24334020 GCA_029204005.1 Salix udensis
ATCCAAATACCAAGGGGGTGTTTGGATTAAAAAAAAATGATGATATAATTTTTATGAGTTGATATCAAAAATTATTTTTTAAAAATATTTTTAAAAAATATTTCTTATTTTTTTTTTTAAATAATATTAAACACACTATTAAATAGATATTAAATGGGCTGGGTTAGATTCCTGTTTGGTATTGAGGTACAAACCAAGGTTTGAAAAAAAGCAGTAGTTTTATCGTTTGGTTACATAAGAAAAGCAGGTTTTGTGGTCATGGGACCCACCAAAATATTAACAAAACACAGGTTCACGAAAAGCAGAAAAAGACTGCTTTCCGTGCGGTGAGTCTCCTGGGAAAGGAGAATTGAAACCTGCGGTTCATGCTGGAAGATAATAAATATATATTAAAAGTAATAGCAAACTCTGACAGAGCGGCTTAACACGACCTTATTTTATGGGCAAACAATAGCCACTCACTGGAGTCGTGTCTATTAGATGATAAACAAGGCTTTTCTAGCTATAAGGAAGAACTTTGAAGAAGAGAGAATGAACTTTGAAGAATAGAGAATTTAGACAAAACCAGGTTTTTTATTGAAGGGGCTTTGCCTTTGAGAAGCTCTCTTCGGCTCTATGAGTGCCAGGTGTATAAGCACCATCTGTGAAAATCATGCCAAGAAACTCAATTTTCTTTTGGCAGATATGCATCTTGGTTTCAGAGAGCATGATACCATGATGGCGAACAAGCTCTGCAAATTGCTTTAATAGCATAGCATATGACTCCTCGTCTTTTGAGAAAAGTAACATGTCATCAATGTAGATTAAAGCTGATTGAAGTAGAGGTTCAAATACTTTAATCATGGCCTTTTGAAATAAGGAAGGTGCTACTTTGAGACCAAAGGGCATGACTCGCCATTGATAATGATGGTCTGGTATGCAGAAACCTGTTTTGTATCTGTCTTCAGGATGAATGCCAAGTTGCCAAAAACCAGCTTTAAGATCAAATTTTGAGAATACTTTGGCATTGTGGAGATTGGCAAATAATGTCATGGTATTTGGCAAGGGGAACTTATCATCTTGTAAAAAATGATTCAAGGGCTGATAATTAATTACCAACCTGAGCTTGCCTCGTTTTTGTTCAGACCTTTTATTAACATAAAAGGCTTCGCAAGACCATGAGGAGTCTGTGGGCTCAATTAATCTTTGGGCTTGTAATTGAGCACATTCTTCTTGAGCTAGCATCTTGTGCTCAGGATTCATTCCAGTGTGACTAGCTTTTGTGGGATTGATGTCTTCATTAAGCTTGAAGGGAAGCCTAATAAAAAACTGTGGATTTTGCCATAAGGGATGAGAACATTTGGCAAGAAACTCCTGATGAGAGTTTGAACACGAGTGTTGAATGATTTGAGCTTTGATGAGGTCAATATGGTCTGGGAGTGAAGGTTGTAGTTCATAGAGTGAAGGGGTAGCTGTATATGGAAGAAAATGGGTTTTATACTGAATACCATGGGGAAGGATTCTGAACTTAGATTTGAAATAAACATCAAATCCAATAACTAAATCCTTTTCAGGTAAAGGAGATCCAAGAACATGGGTTTTGACTGAACATTGTGGAAGGATTTGTATGGTTATAGGTCTTTTGGTCTTGAGTTGGGTGCAGAAAATTTGATTGTCAGCTGCTCGGAAAAATTCTTTATGGGCAACCCAACAATGAGGAGGAAGGACTTTAGGGTTAAGGATGGTTCTGTGGGCTCCTGTATCAAATAAGGCTATGGCTTTGATGGGCTTGGCATATGTGGATGTGAGAATAGTGACAGGGGCTAGAGGTATTGGATGTGAAGGGGGGCTGGTGGTTTGGGCTTGGTAGAGTTCATAGATCTCATCATCAGAACTTTCATCGGCAACAGCAACTATGGTGTCAGGAGTGAGCTCATCCGTGAGGGAGAATAGGGATTCGACTTCATCATCATCCGGATTGAACTTTGTATTTTGGGCCAGGAAATCAATTAACTTCAGTGATTGGGCTTGCTTCTTTGGACAGGCTTTTGCAAAGTGACCTTTGCGCTTACAGATGAAGCATCGATTGGAGCTTGAAGGGAAGTTTTTGGGGCGCCTGGTGTGGCGTTTTCTAAGGAACTTCCATTTCTTCTGGCGACCATTAAAAGAAGATCTGTGGATTTTCTTGAAATGCCTCTTCTTTTTCATGGAGCAATTGCAATCAGCATCGTTTGAGCATTTAATCATCAGATCTGGTCGCTTGCAGGCACGGAGCATAGTTTTATCAGGCTGTAATATCTTGGTGAAATACTTGTGCTGGTCACATATTTTGTTGAGAGCTTCCAACACCTGGTGAAAAATTATGCCAAGAGATTGGTTGTCAATGGCTTCTTTTCGGATTTTGAATAGTCTGAATGTTTCATCTGCCAGATCCCTTGGTATGGAGGCCAAAAAGGCATGCTTGAGACTTGGATCATCAGGACCAGAGAGAATATGGTATCGTCGGCACATCTCTTTAAATTGTTTTTCAAGATCAGATCTTAGATAGGAACAACACTTCATTTTGAAGTACTCATACCTTGCTATTTCTGTCATTTAAAGCTTCTCCAAGAAATTCATAATGGAGCCATCCCAAGGCTTCAGAAAGAGACGCACTATTCACAAATTGTAGTTGTCGGTAATCTCCTAAGGCATGGAACCAATCCCATAAGGTGCCAGAGAACTTTGCCGTGAATTGTTGTAATGCATCTCGAAGTGTTACACCATCTTTGAGCATGTAACTAGTCAGCCATGAATGGAATTCGAGCATTCTATCACGCCATTTTACTCTTGGAATGTCATCCAAAGTAAAAATCCTCCAGTATTTGAAGAATGGATATGAGGTTGATATCGGCGAGGGTTAAGATTTACCTCATCATCACTGCTGACTGGTTCGTCCACACTAACTCTGGTGGTAGAGGTTGGTGGAGGCTCTTGCCTAGTCCGGGAAGATTGAGGATCTGATGAGTGTGCTTGAGGAGGATCAGCCATTAGTAATGGTGGCATGGAACAAGTGTCAGAAGAATCATCATCAGAAGTCACAAGAGTACTTTCTTCAGTAGGAGTCTCTTCTTCAGATGTATTGGCAAGAGGTTCATGAGTGAGAATTTTAGGGATAGTTTGATGGGAATAAGAAGTGAGTAAAGACTGGATAGGGTTGGAATGTTCATGAGACTGAATCATAAGTTGATAAGGGTCTTGGAAGTCTTGGAAAGGGTCATCTGGTTCATGTTTTTTGGATTCAAAAGAATCAGAAGATGAAGAGATGATAGGGACCGGTGATCTGGGTTTTTTGGAGATAAATGGTACTTGGGCTTTCCCTTTATCTCGTTTGGAGAGAGTTTTTCGGAAAAGGTTTTTAGAATCTGGGTTTCCAAATAATTGAGGTGTAGTAGGTAAAGGTTGTGGGGTGAAAGAAGGGGAATGTTTAGTCCAAAATGGGTCTGGATAATAGGAAGTCATTTTATTCTGTGAAGGTTCAGGGAATGGTGAGGGCTTTGATTTGGATTTGGCCAACTCGTTCTGAAGAGACTTAAGTTGTATTTTGAGAGACTGTATTTCTTGTTCTTTCTGAGGATCTATGCGGCTGCCAGTAGAAGCTTGAAAAAGTAGGTACTCATGAATGGTGGAGATCCTTTGTTGAATTTCAGCACACAATTCTTCAAGATGTAGAATTCGAGAATCAACAGAAACCGTCATCTTTTTCAGATTAGTCTGTACTAGGTCAACCTTGGATTCAATGCGATGAAGAACGGAATTTTGAGCAATGGCATTTTGGCTTTGCCAATTGAGAACAAACTCGGCTTGAGTAACCTGCTTTAGGGGCGACCTTCAAAGCATCAACACCCCGAGGGTTTTGGACTTGAGGAAGAGTACGAACCTTGTCCTTAACTTGTTCTCGTAAGGCGGGGAAAATCATCATCATAGGGTTTTTGTGGGTTGATACATAGAGAGCCGTAGGGACTTGCTCTGGGGGATGCCCAAGAAGGAGGAGTATATTTGACAAGATAGTCAAATTTTTCCCCGAAGGGTTGTCCCAAGGTGTCAACTGTGCGGTCTCCATTTATGTATCTGGATTTCAACTTCTTGCCAGAAGATTTTCTTTTGTGCCTGGGAGTATCATCTTTGTCTGCCATGGCCTCATTAGAACAACTGTCACAATGACAGGTGTCCCAAAAATTATGGTTATCCTCTGCAAAAGAGTAGACAGGTAAACCAGTGTTTGAGAAGGACTCAATAGGTACTGGAAGAGGTTCATGGATAGGCTGCCCCATTGAGATGGAAGAGAAAATTGCAAGGGGAGTTGTGGAAGATGCTCCTTTCTGAAAAATTATTTCTACAGTACCATCTGCCTTTTTGGTGAACTCAGGTTCCATGGACTGTATAGGAACAGAGTTTTGGTGCAGTTTTTCGTAATTGGTGATCCAAGAAGAGGAAGTAATTTTTGCAATTCGTCTTTTGGGATCTGTCTTGGGACATGGGTGCAGGTGGCTTTTTGATTAGTATCAACAGTGATGAGTAAAGCATCATTGGTGACGGGGAGTACTAAATCAAAAGCATGATTTTGGACTCGATAAGCCATCTGATAGTGAAGAGTGGCTTGATAGGTGTCCAAGACTTGATCAACACCAGTAATTTGTAGTTGGACTTTCAAGAAATGATGGAGTTGAGGATCATCCAACGCCATGTTGAAATTGGGATAGAAAGTAACAACCACTGTGCCACAGTTAAGAGTGGTTTCAAGCGATCCAATGCAAGCATGTTGATATTCCAAATATCTGGTATCCAAAAGAGCTAATCGTGCTGCAACAGGTAAGCCTTTACGGCCATGATAAGATAAAGCGAGACGAATAACACCAAAGTGGATATGTGTATATCCTTGAGTGATCCATTGTTCTGGAAATTCAAATGGGATTTCAAGAGTAACAAACTGTTCTCTAGAAGTAGCAGGAATCTTATGTTGGTCAAAAGAGGAAGCTTGAACATATTCTTTTGTCATTTTAGGAGGATTTTTTATGAGAGTTTTAATACTACGAATGACCGAAGGAGATTTTTTAACAAAGGCATGATAAGGATTTACTAGAGGAAGATCTGTTTCAGAGATTTTTTGTGTATCATCTAAAAGATTAACTTCATACAGATAAGCAAGGTTAGTTGAAGTAGACTTACGAAAAGAAGGGGAAGGAGGAAGATGGAAAGAGGAAGAAGAGGTCTGAAGAGAAGAGGAAGGAGGTGAGGATGAAGATGAAGAAGAAGTCATCCCAAAACCAGAAAGGCTCTGATACCAAAAGTAATAGCAAACTCTGACAGAGCGGCTTAACACGGCCTTATTTTATGGGCAAACAATAGCCACTCATTGGAGTCGTGTCTATTAGATGATAAACAAGGCTTTTCAATATATTTTAATATTAAAATTAATATATTTTAATATTAAAATAATCTAAAATTTAATTAAAATATAAATAATGTTTACGCAATATATGTATATTAATATAAAAAATATATTTTTAATATTAAAATAAATTAAAAATTGCATTTTATCCAAAACAAATATCTGTTTTTTTTATGAATTATTAATTATATTTTATTGTTATGATTATTAATATATAAAATTTAAAAACACAATATATTAATATATATATATATATATATATATATATATATATATATATATATATATATATATATTAAATGTTAACAGTAATATGAAAAACATAATAACCAAACACACAAAACTATTTTTTTTTAACCTCAAACTTAACCACAGTTTTAACCAAACACTTCACTGCTTATTTTGAACCACAGTAAAAGCACTTTTTATAAAACTGTTTTTTTTCAACCTCAACCACAATAACAACCGCAATACCAAATAGACCTTATATGGACGTTTCATTTCAATTCCAATAATACGACCGTGGTAATTCCGTCCGTTCAAAAATATTCTTAAGATTTGTAAAAAATAATTATTTTTTATGAACTGGTCCAATGACAGCAGCATTTTACAGCCTCCAAGGAGGACGAGGAGGAGTAGGTGGAGAGATAAAAAACATGTTCCAGATTGGCACGACACCCACTCTGTACCGTTAATTGCATATTTCGTATTTCTACTTGATATTTGGTTTGGTTTCTTAACTTTAGAAATTTTCATAAGTTTTTCTTTAAATATAAATAGGGTAGTGGTGGTGTAGTGGCGGGGTACGATGGAAATTAAATGTAAAATAAACTCGAAGCAAATTAATTTCTTTTAGTTTTTTAAAAAATATTTTCTAATCTATGTTTTTTTTTTAATTTTAATTTTAATTTTAATTTCATTCTTCAATATTTTACTAAATAATATGAACTTCTTCATTATTAGGATTAAGCTTCTAATTATTTTCAATTTACTTTTTATAAAGTTATCATAATCTCATGATCTAAACTTTGAGTTTAACTAATTAAATGGTTGACTTGAGGTTTTTTTTTCTTTTATAATTTGTTTCAAATTATCTTTTATTGGTTTATCTCGGTTTAAAGACACGGTTCGCAAGTTTGACAAGTTAACCTCAGTTAAATCAAATTGATTTTTTAGTGATTTTATAGTTGATTTTTTTTTAATCTTCCATATCGAGTTTATAGAAAACTAGACTTCATAATTTATTTTAATTTGTTTTCTATGTAGTTATCATGATCTTACGACTCAATATGTTGATTGACAGGTTAACCCGGGTTGACCCAAATTGACTCTATAGGTTGTCATCTTCATATTTATAAAAAATATATCATATTGGATATTTTTTTTGAGTCATATTATGTGTTTTATTAATTATGCAGGTTGTTTTTGGAATCATCAAGTCGATTGGGTTGCATCTAATCACTTTCTATACAATTTAAGTTATTTTCTACTATAAAAAACCATTGGTAAAACATTTTTTTATTTTAAAAAATTGATTCGACCTATAGTGTAATACGAGCTAGTGATCTAATTATACAATACATTAATGACATGTATGGCATTGAAGCCAAAATGTTGTTTGTTAACTTTATGATTTATTTTATTTGTTTTCTATTAGGTTATTAAGGGTTTTTACTATATCAACCACAATGAAACCCCACTTTAACCTTATTTGCGTAGAGTCTTTTTTTCAATCAATTTTTTTTAAAGTTTTATCATTTACATTAAATAATTTTTTTGTTATCTCACTCTTATAACATGGATCTTTGGTTTCAGGGGTTAACTCAATTAACTTCTTTTTTTCTAAATTAACTTTCCCCCAAATTTTATCATTTAATATTGGATTAAATAGAAATTAGGCTTCATAATTTATTTTGTTTGATTTTTATTAGGTTATTTTGACCTCATGACTTGAGAATAATACTTAACAGGTTAACCTGAGTTGACCATATTTATTTTTTTATTGATTTTTTTTTCTGATTCTATCATTCAATACTATATGGTTTCGAAATTAAGCTTCGTAATCTATTTTGATTCGTTTTTATATGGAGATATTTTAGTCTCATAATTAGGGGTAAATGTTTGGGCTTTTTAACCCTAGTTAAATTGAGTTATTATTTTTCTTTTTTTCTAAGAGGTTGTCGTAGTCTCATGATATGAGACATAAGTTGTGACATGTTAAACCTAGTTAAATCAAAGTTTTTTTTCAATTTTTTTCTAAAAGGTTATATCGATCTCAATACTCGGGTCATGGATTGTTCAATGTTAAATTTTATGTTCATGGAGTTGTTTGTGTCTCATTAAATTTTATGTTTTTTCAATTAACTTTTATCCTTCAATATTTGATTGAATGAGAATTATACTTCATAATTTATTTTTATTTGTTTCATAAAAAAATGTCATATTCTCATCATCTAGGTCACACTTTTGACATGTTAACTTGGATTGATCATAATTAACCTAATATATTATTATCTTAATATTAAAAAAATGTCATGTTGAAATTTTTTTGGAGTGAAACTATGTCTTTGCAGCGGTGAAAAATAGCTGAGATTTCTTACGCAAGCAATGGATTCTTACGCAGGAGAAGCCATGACAGTTACAGTGGAATGGTTTGTTTGGTTGTTGAGGACGTATGATCTGGAGAGGTGCGTGTGCTTGGCCTTTTTTTTATAGGTGCAAAAGAGCGGTGATCTGGGACAGAATCGTATCCAAATACTAAGGGAGTTTTTGGGATAAGTTTTTTTTAAAATATGATAATTTTTTATTTTAAATTAAAAAAATTCTATATAATGATATTAAAAATATTTTTTAAAAAATAAAAAATAATATATTTTAAAAAAAACACTTTTAAAAACAATATTGACTACTTTTTAAAAATAACATCAACCACACTGCCAAATAGATATTGAATGGGCTGGGTTGGATTTATATGGACGTTTCATTTCAATTTCGATAATATGACGTTGGTAATTCGGTATATTTCAAAAATATTTTTAAGAAAATTAAAAAAAAATATTTTATTTTAAATTAAATATTTTTAGATAATTTTTTATATTACATGATAATCTTAAAAATAGTTTTTTTTTAAAAATAAAAATATATATAATTTTAAATAAAAAAACATTTTAAAAAAAATCAAAGCAGTTTCATGAAAAACGCTTTTAGCTGTGGTTCAAAACTGATATTGAAGTGTTTGATTAAAACTATGGTTGAGTTTGAGGTTTAATGAAAAAACAGTTTCGTGTGTTTGGTTACCATGTTTTTCATATTGTTATCAATTTTTGAAATTACTTTAAAGAACACACACACATATATATATATAGTTTTTTTAAAAAAAAATATTGTAGATTAAAAATCATAAAAATAAAATGTAATTAATAATTTAAGTAAATCAGACACTTGTTTTTATTCTCTCATCAAACTACTTGCAATTTCATCACGAACTAAATTCATACATGAACGCGTCTGTGATTCCTGACTATGTGATCGATGAACAACATCTGGTAAAATATCTTCATTTTATATATCATTTTAAATATAGTACAATTATTTTATGTATAATTTAATTGTGCAATTAATTATACAATTAATAGGAATAAGTTATATAATTAAATAATTACTTTTAAGAACCCACCAACAATATAATTATTAATTTTGTATATAATTTTTTACTTGTTGAGGTATTTTTTAATAAAAATAAAAACAAATATTTTTGATATAGTTATATCATTTTCAACTATATATATATTTTCTACTATATATATATATATATATATATATATATAATATATATATATATTATATATATATATATATATATATATATATATATATATATATATATATATATATTTGTTCCCAACCCCCCCAATCGACATATATATATATATATATATATATATTCGTTCCCACCCCCACACCACACATACCCAACCCCCCTCCCCTCCCCGAAAACTGGAATGAGTGTTGAGTGTGTCAAAGCCAAGTCATTGTTGCAAAAACAAGTGATGGTTGCTGATGCTATGGATTCCCAATGGGATTTCAGTTGGTATTTTTTTTTATCTTTCTCTTCCGTAACCAAATCCGTTTTGTGTTCCCTTGTATTTTTGTTCTGTGTCTAAGTTTTTTTGGGTCAACTTTTTTGAATTTCTTTTACAAAGTCTTAGTGATTTACGCCAGTTTTTATGTCTTGATTATGAAAAGGTATGAAATGTTGGGTGAGTTATTTTCTGCAAAACCATCGTCTTCGTCTTCTTCACGTGGTGGTTGTGTGTGCTACCTTGGTTGTGTGTGTTACATATGTAACGTTACCTTAGGAGAGTGTGGTTCCGTGAGGGACAGATGGAGGTGAGGGAGAAGGCAGTGTGATTTTTGTATCTGTGTGTTTGTATGTTTGAGGCAGAGATAGAGGTAGAGTGTGTCGCAGATGCAAAAGCATCTTTCAGTTGCTTTTGCAACTACGGCTGAAATTCTAATTTACTAGTGGGACCCGCAGTATAATTTTGCCTTCCTGTTTGCTAAAATATGCGTTTGGCTCTGCGGTGAGCCTCAACCGCAGGCCGCACCGCAGAGCCAAACACCCACTTGGTTTGGTTTCTTAACTTGAGAAATTTTCATAACATAATCTTTCCATTATAATTTCTCTTAAGTTTTTCTTTAAAAATACATAGTGTAGTGGCGGGGTTTAAGGGAAATTAAATGTAAAATAAGTTGATATTTATAGTTTCTCGCAGGTAAAAAATATATATATTTAATTTAATTCTAATATCACCGGGTAAGAGAACAATTATATATTGCTAGCAAATTTACAAAGAATATTATACAATGTGGTTTATTATTAGCAAGATACATTAGCGCATCAATTGCACTAAAATACAGTACTTTAGGACTAAGTAATTTTTTGTTCTCATCATGAGGTCTAAAATGATCTTTTTTCACATCAAGTGATCAAATAATCATTGGGGTACTCAATGAATGTGTTCTATCCATATAAAAATTTTAAGCACCTTCACTAAGTAATTTGACTGATGAATAAAAAAATTTCATCTACTAAATGTTTGATTTAAAGGACGAGATAAAATCTTGTTTTTCACAACTCTTTTATCTCAAACTCTTTCTTTAAATAATATAATGTCTTTGGTATCTCTATATGAGTCTCAATAATATTTAAATCATACACAACAATAGCAAAATCAAATTCTGACTTCTTGTATGGTCATTATTATAACCTTCTTTCAATAAATACTAATCAAGGTGATTATACCACATGCATTTGGATTGTTTTAACTCATATATGGATCTTTGTAACTTGATTGAGTAAACCTCTCAGGGATTTGAATTATATGTTTCAAGCATTTTAAACCTTTTAGAGATTTTCATATAAATATCATTATTAATTGATTCATATAAATAGACTGTAACAACATCTATTAGACACATATCTAGTTTTCCACAAGTTATCAGGTTAAGAAGATAATGAAATGAAATGAAATGAAATCGTATGTGTTTCATCGAAATCAATGCAATGTTTTTGTGTGAAAACCCTTGTGTAGTAATCAAGCCTTAAATCTTAAGATTTCATCCTTTTCATTTTGTTTTCGTACAAATACTCATTTGTATCCAACTGGTTTTACATCTTGAGGTGCCTAGACTATAGATAAAAAAAAAACTTCTCATTTTAAAAGTAAAACTTAATTTAGTCTAGATTGTTTCTTTCTATTTTGATGAATAATTTCTGTGTTTGTGTTCTTTGATGGATTTGGACTAAAACTTTTTGTTCTCATTAATGATTTCAAGTGATATATTATATGAAAAAATATTATCGATAACTATCTTAGTTTGGTTTCATATTTTCTTCGTAAGGACATAACTTATCGAGATCTTCTCATTTTTATTGTTTTCAGGTACATGAATCTCTTATGGGGTTTTATGATCAATTATGTCTATATGCTCATGAATATTTTATTCCTCCATAATGCCAAATTCATTATTTGTCCTTTTTTTCTCAAGAATTTCTGTTTTTTAAACTAAGTGGGCTACCACCACATTTTGGCGTGCCTTAAACTAATTTGCTACAATTTTAAGGTATTGTTCTAATAGGACTTCAATCAAAGTTGGAGCATTTACATCTGGTATATGAGATTTGGTTACTCCTTTTAAGTCAGTGAATGAATTCGGTAGCTGATTTGTTATGTCTTGCAAACGAAGTATATTTTTAACTTCTTGTTCACATTGTTTTGTACAAGGATCAAAATTCGATAATGACAATGCATTTCAATCATAATAAGCTTTTGGAAGAATAATTGTCTTTTGATAGTTATATTTTTCTTTCAATTCTTTCCAAGGAATAAGGGTCTCTTTGATTGTGAGATACTTTATCTTCAACGCCTTATGGAGATGATGACGTAAGAAAATCATGGTTTTTGTCTTATTTTCACTATATGCGTTATTATCATCTATAATGGTGTCTCCAAAACCCATTATATCTAGATGTATTTTGACATCAAGACTCCATGACAAATAATTCTTTGTTGTAATATCAAGTACCACGAACTCAAGTGTGGCGAGGTTTGACATTGTAGCTTCATACAAAAATATCAAAAGTTATTAGAAAATTTTGTTTATTATAATAAATATTGAATAAATATTTTGTTAGATATTTAATAAAAATTTATTCCTCTAAAGACTTATGTTTCACATAAATAACAAAAATAATTATATAGACACGCACACATAAATGTAAGAAATAACAATATAAAGAAATTCACAAAAATACAATGATAAGAATACTCAACATAAGAAATCTAAAGATTGTTTTGCATTTGTTTGAGAATATCCCTATAACTTATATATGAGGCATCTCAACAATCTTAAATGCTAAAGGTTTTGCTATATGTAAAAGTGAAATGGTTTGGACTTATCTCTTAATTTGATGGATTAATTAGGTGGGGTCATCAGACTACGAGACTGAGTTTTTCTCCAACCGGTCATGCAATGGTTTGGCGATATGATTGATATTTGGATAAAAGCCTAGAACATAGTTTAGACTTCCTAGAAATCTTTGGTGTTAGTTTTATTAGTGATTTTATTTGGAAAGTTAGAGGCAAAGGATAAGGATCTCTCTATAAGTGTGATAGTGTCTTGGCATATATAATGACCAAGAAAACAAACACGGGATTGAAACAGAGAAATCTTTGATTTAGAAACAACTAATCCATTTTATTTAGTAACATGAAAGAATGTTTGAAATGTTGTTCTAAAAAATTGGAAAAAATAAGGACATCATCAATATAATCAATGTAAAATTTAGAATATACATTGAAAATATCATTAATAATTCTTTGAAATTCAGAGGGTGTATTTTTCAAACCAGATAGCATGGCATTCCATTCGTATTGCCCTAATGGAACTGTGAAAGCAGTTTGTATTGATCTTTAAGGTCTATTTAGATTTGCCAAAATCATGATTTCATATCAAACTGAGAAAATATAAACCAGAATGTAATTTTTTTAATAACTCTCTTTTATTTGCAATTGGATATTGAATCCATTTTAAGACAATATTTAAAGGTATGTGACTGATCACTAGTTTCAGTGTGCCTCTTTCAATTTTAAAATTCTTATTCACATAAAAAGCAACAAACTATTAGGGTGATATAGATTTTTGGATGAGTTTTTTAGACTCTAAATCTTGGGTTTCAAATTTGCAATGTTGTTCTAAATCAGTATTCGTCTAAATACATCTTGTTTTTTTGTTTTTTTTTTCCAAAAAAGTTATCCTTATTAGAAAGGTTAACAACATGTCGTTCTCTTTTCCAAAAACTATTTGGGAGGTCAGAACAATTTTTTTTGTTTGATTTTATTTTGAAATTAAAAATTCTTTTTGTAAAACTGAATTTTTTAACGGTTGTTCAATTCTTTGGAAAGAAACAAGGTTTTTCAAATCCTGTAAATGAAATTGTTTTCCATAACTCAATGCATGGATTTGATGTGTATGAATGGAGCATGACTTAATTAAATTTAGATTCCTAGTTTTTATTTTTATTTTTCTAGAAATAAGAAATCAAGTTTTATATTATTGATTTTGAAAGTGATGCAATCATGTCGTGCTTTGTACACTGTGATCATGTCTATGAGGGCGGGGGGGGTCCTAAAATGATGGTATGGTTAATATTATTTGTATCTACAAAGAAAGATCTAAGGTAAATGCTTTAACTTAAAACAGAGGTTTGTGTTTTTCCTGCAATATGTAGTTTGGAGTTATTTGCTATAAAAAGTCTTTCATAGGTGGTTTGTAAAAATCATTTTGGAACTACTTTTTTTTTATACAATTTAAATATACACTCCTATTAAATAAGACAATTGTTTCAAGTTTATAATCTTCTAAAAAGACTAAAGTAGTTTTGATTAAATACCTTTTAGAAGCAATTTGGGTTAAAACTCTTAGAAAATTGTATAGAACAAGTTCAATGTTTGATAATGCATGATCTAAATTACGGGGACTTAATGTTTTGGTCTTTTGACTTAGGTGTAGAATCATATTGATTCTCTATTTTAGGTAGGATGTGTTATAGGATGGCTGAGTCTTTCTGTTGGGCTTGTTTGACGGTTTGTAAATCAGATTTGAGAGTTTTGATTTCATACTATAATTCTGGGATATAAGCCACGGTCATGGATTTCTTTCTGTTGAGGATTTTTGTAAGGTCATAAGTATATGTGCTTGTTGTATGTAATACAAAATAGGTTTGAGTTGGTTGTGATATTTATGGTTTGTTGAAGTTATTTAATACTTTGTCTGAATAAGTTTTTTTTTGTAATTGAGGGTGTTTTTCTGTTTTCTGTGTTTTGCTTTTTGTCGGCATGAACCGTAACCCACACAATAGGAAAAACCCTGAACCGATGCTTCTCTACCCCTTAAACAAAGCAACCCAAAACCCACAACAGCACGCAGAAAAAACAAAGAACGAAAAACCAACAGAGCCCCCACCCAACAACACACATGACCGAACTCATTAAGGGCACAATCGCCAGCACATTGTCACAATCCACGGTGAAATAACTCAGAAGCTACAGTGGATTGAACAGTAAAAATCCCACGCCTATTATATATTAGGTAATACGAGCGAATTTGCCCGCAATGCACTGGGTCTTTTTATTTATGTAGAAAACTGATTGATTTTGTGTGTGTTGTAATTTGTTATTTTAATATTTAATCAATAAAATTATAATTCATAAAATCTGTTAGAAACAAGTTTTTTTTCCTCAAAGAAGCGATTGAATGTTGCTACTGCTAAAACTCTTTAGATAAAATTTGTTAGAAGTTATTTTTTTCTATGTAACAACCTAATTGTAAAATTGATTGCTCATATTATTATATTAAAAATATTTTAGAATATTGTTCGTAAATTATTATTCTTTGAAAATAATAAATATGGTATTCATATATATATATATATAAAGGTACTGATATTAAATAAATATCAAAATATATAATTAGAAAAAAATATTACAAATAATCATTATCATTATTTTGAATGTCTTATATATAATAATAATAATAATAATAATAATAATAATAATAATAATAATAAATCTCAACACCTAACAATATAAAAAAAAATGAAAAAACTAAATAAATGAAAAAATAAAAATAAATATTATTAGATTTTTAAAAATTATTTGAATTGAAGAATAAAAAAAAGAGAAAATATATAAAATATCATTTTTGAAATGACCACCAACAGAAATGAAAATGTAAGCATTAAAAAAATAACCTTAATAATAGTAACATGGAAAATAATAAATATTGGTGGGACCATAATTATTGTTAGAGAAAAAATTTAATATTTATTTTATTTTCATATTATTATATGAACAATATTTCAGAGCAATGATATCAAAAAAAAAAATCAAAAAAACTTAGGCTATATATATTAAGGCTTTAATATTAAATAAATATTAAAATATATAATTAGTCTAACATACTTAAATGAAAATAAAATTTACAAATAATTATTATAATTATTTTGCATGTATTATCTATAATAATTAGAAAATTCCATACGTAACAATATTAACAAAAAATAAATATTATTATATTTGAATTATTTAACTTGAAGAATAAAAAAAGAAATAATAATAAACATTTAATTAATGAAATAATAAAAAATGTATAAGTGAGAAAAAAACAGGAAAAAAATGTGAAAAAGAAGTAGGTCTAGAGATAAAAAAAAATGTATACGTGTGAAAAAAATCATGGTGCGCGTAAATTGGCCTGGACACTTCGGTTATAGAAACAAAAATGTATAAGTGGAAAAAAAAGGGTTCAAAGATTAATGATGTTGCACGAATGCTGGTCCGGCCAACTGGTTATTAAAAAACAAACAAAAACAAAGAAGCCCGATAAAAAAAAAATGAAATAACTTTTTCAAAAAGTAATGAACAGTTCATTTCTATTTGAAAATGCAGTCTGAGAGATTCACACTCTCGTTGCGGGGGAAGGGAAGTAGCAAGCCTTCACCACTCGGCCAAGCGACACTTTGCGCAGTTGTTGCATACAAATAATATTTATATTATTACTCAACAATTCCATTTCGGTGTTTGTTGCTGGTGTGCTTCGAACTCTTGCGTGAACCTTTGAAGTGCACGTTTTAACCACTCGGCCAAAGTCAGTCCGCTGTTGTTTGAGCATGTAAATATTAATTATCTTATTCTAACGTTTTACTATTACAATCCATAGTTCATATGAGTCTTGGTGAACAGTGCTATGAACAGTGAAAAACACTGTTCCATAACCCATTCTATTTTAGCGAGCCATAAACCCACGCTCCGTCGCAGGGATTAAATTTTATTTTGTCTAGTTTTAATACATATAAGTTTTTTATTTTGTATTTTAGTTTTTATTTTTTATTTTTAGTTTAGTTTCTAAAAAAGTAAAATTACTGAGATACCCCACTAACAATTCTTGGTTTTTGTCTTATTTGAAGGTATTATGATTATTGTACTATGCACAGAAATGAAAAAATTAAAAATACCTTTGATACCATGACATTATTTTAAACACATTTTACATAATAAAATAAATATATAAAAAACTAATATACATTTTAAAAAGTTCTACGACGACGCACGCGTCATCCGAAATGTGCATGAGCTCTGAAATTGATGTCGTGCCCACAACACCCGACAGAAAATATAATTAAAAATTGGTAAATTACCAATACACCCCTATAACCAACTCTTGGATTTTGTCTTATAGGGGGTATATACGTACGTATACAACTCGTAGTGCGCATCAGTTGACCCGGACACCCCGATTATAAAAAAAGGGTCCGAGGATTAGTCATGGTACGCTTAAGCTCACCCAGAGACCCCGGTTATAAAAAAATATATAAGTGAAAAAAAGAAGAAGCTTAAATTGGCCCAGAGACACCGGTTATAAAAAAAATATATAAGTGAAAAAAAAGTATAAGCATGAAAGCACTGTAGCAATCCATATTGTTTTTTTTTTTTTTAAATTAGTCTGGGAATTAGTTGTGGTATTCTTAAGCTGGATCGGAGACCCCGATCACAAAAAAAATAATATAAGTGAACATAAAAAAGTATAAGAAAAAAAATAATAAATTAGTCTGGGGATTAGTCGTGGTGCGTCCAAGCTGGCCTGAACACCCTGATTGTCAAAAAACAAATTTGGTCCGGGGAGTGGCGGTGGTGCACTTAAGCTTGTCTGGAGATCCTGGTTATAGAAAAAAATATAAGTGAAAAAAAACAAAAAAAAAAAGTATAAGTGTGAAAGAACTGTAGCAATTCATATTGTTTTTAAAAAAATTCGCTTCAGGAATTAGTCGTGGTGTGCTTAAGCTGACCCGAAGACCCGGTTATAAAAAAAAATATATAAGTGAACAAAACAAAAGTATAAGAAAAAAATAGGAAAAAAATGTATTAGCGAGAAAACACTTAAGAAAAAAAAAATGGGTCTAGGGATTGTCGTGGTATGCATAAGTTGGCATGTACACCCTGGTCGTCAATAAAAAATTAGATCTGTGGATTAATCATGGTGCTCTTAAGCTAGCTTGGACACCCTAATTATAAAAAAAACAAAAAAAATAAATATAAGTGGAAAAAGAAAAAAAAATATAAAAAAAGTATAACAGGAAAAAAAAAGTTTAGGGGAAAAAAAAGAAAAAAAATATAATAAGAAAAAAAAAGAAACATAATAAGGAAAAAAAGGCAAAAAAAGAAGAAGCAAAAAACAGGGAAAAAAACATTGTAGCAAGAAAAGCATTATTGCAATCAACAATGCTATGTGTGGGAGCTACAGTGCTTTACACACACTATTTACAACCCATATTGTTTTTTTTTTTTAAATCGGTCCAGGAATTAGTCGTGGTGTGCTTAAGCTGACCCGGAGACCCTAGTTATAAATTTTCTTTTGGTCTGGGCATAAGGGAAAAAAATGTATAAGTGAAAAAAAGAGTATAAGGAACAAAAATTAAAAAAATAATAAATTGGTACAGGGATTAGTCGTGATACGCGCAAGCTGACCTGAACACCCTGATTATCAAAAAACAATTTGGTCCGAGAATCAATCGTGGTGCGCTTAAGGTGGCCCATAGATCCACAGTGCTTTGTGGGTAGCTATAGTTAATTCTCCACACAGTTTAGTTTCTTTGTAATTTATTTACATTAAAAACAAATTATAATTCCCCTGGAATGGGATTTTCAGGAACTACTGTTGACAATTGGTCCAGACTGTCTGCGTGTCTGAGGCTTCCTTGTGGACCAATTCACGTCAACGCCGTATACACGACGTTGAATACTCAAGTCAACCAAGTGCCACCATTTAGCATCGAATCCACATCCTGTCTTTCCTCCACCACCTCTCAAAATGAGTAAACCACCGCTCCTCCTCCTCCCTCTCGTCCTCCTTGTCCTCCTCTCCCTCACCACCGCCGAGATCAAAACTCTATCAATCACCAGCGACTCACGCGCCATGATTCTCTTCCAAAAATTCGGCTTCACACCAACTGGACACGTGACAATCTCCGTCCACTCCGTCTCCGTTGCCTCTTCTCTCAACGCTCCAAATCCCGTCTCTTCACGCCTCGGTTTTTTCCTCCTTTCCGAAGAATCTCTCCTTCAAGTCATCCTCGAGATCCAGGAGAACCCTAACTTCTGCGTTCTCGATTCTCACTACATTCTCTCTCTCTTCACTTTCCATGATCTCTCACCGCCTCCGCTCTCGTCTTTCAACCACTCTTATGCAGTCACTGCTCCAAACGAGTACTCACTCTTCTTCGCCAATTGTGAGCCGGAAACGCGAGTTTCCATGTCCGTAAAGAGTGAGGTGTATAATTTAGACCGCGACGGGTCTAAGGATTATCTTTCTGCAGGTTTAACGCAATTGCCTACGTTATTCACTCTTTATTTCCTTGCTTATGCTGGATTTTCAGGGTTATGGATTTATGTTTGTTATAACAATAGAAGATCCGTTCACCGGATCCATTTATTAATGAGGTGGTTGTTACTTATGAAGGCTCTTAACTTGATCTGTGCCGCTGAGTATAAGCATTATGTGAAGGTTACTGGGACTCCACACGGTTGGGATGTGTTGTTTTACATTTTCCAGTTTATTCGTGAGGTTTTGTTGTTCACGGTTATAGTCTTGATTGCGACTGGTCGGTCATTTTTGCAAGAGAAGGTGCTCATGGCTGTGATTCCACTTCAAGTTCTGGCTAATATAGCTTCCGTTGTGATTGGTGAAACCGGACCCTTTATTAAGGATTGGGTAACTTGGAATCAGGTGTTTCTGTTGATCGATATCATTTCTTGTGGCGCTATTATTTTCCCAATTGTGTGGTCGATTAGGTCGTTGAGAGAGAGTTCGAAGACGGATGGGAAGGCTGCTAGGAATCTGGCGAAATTGCAGTTATTTAGACAGTTTTGTATTGTGGTTACTGGGTACTTGTTCTTCACAAGGGCTGTGGTGTTTGCATTGAAGACGATGGCGGCTTACGAGTATCAGTGGGTGAGTAATGCTGCTGAGGAGACTGCTAGTTTGGTGTTTTATGTGGCGATATTTTATATGTTCAGGCCTGTGGATAAGAATGAGTACTTTGTTCTTGACGAGGAGGAGGAGGAAGCTGCAGAGTTGGCTTTGAGGGATGAAGAATTTGTGCTTTGAAATGGATAGGAAGTGGTGGGTGATTTCACTGCTGCAAATGCAATGTTTTGCTGGTGCTTACTGGACGTGCTGATAACAATTCTGGGACAGGTCTGCCACTGCAGCTACTACTCGTATAGTATCTCTTTAGGTTTCTCAATTTCGTTTCCTGCTATAGAAACACACTAGCTAATTACCTCGGCCAAATAAATTAACTCGGCCACACAATCATTGCACGTGGCAGTGGGCCAAAGATTTTGCTGCTTTTAAGTCATGCCATTCACATAATTGAATAAAAATCCAGTTGCAGGCACACAGCATTCATGGCTTAACACTGTCCACTGGTTGCCTGTTATTTTCAGTGTTTAATCGTCTATGAACTTGTGTTCCTCTGTATAAAGCTTCTTTCGGCTGTGAAAGTTCCATAACGTGTGTGCTGCATGAAAGAGATGGCCTTCCAGGGTTCTAAGGAAGCAGCTGTTTTTGTTCTGCTCAATGTCATTTTTTTCACCTGCGTCTCATCTCATAGCTTACCTGCTCGTCCTCCAAAAACTCGCTCAGCCCCAGAAAAGCCAGCCAAATGCCCTAAAGATACCCTCAAAATCTTTGGCCCACTGCCACGTGCAATAATATTATTATTATTGGATGAATAATAGAAAAATAAATTCAATAAAAGAATAAAAAAGTCCAAAAACTTTAACAGAAAAACAAAAAAAAATAAAAAAAATTATTTGACCTGAAAATAAAATAAAAACTAATAAAAAAACTAAAAAAAAATATCAATTTTCAAATAATTACAAACACAAATTAAAATTTAAGAAAAAAGTTTTTGAAAAAAATATGGTAATCTGCTCATGTTTGCTTGCAATATGGTAATCTGCTCCCTGTCTATCTGAAAGAAGCAAATCGTAGCAATGATCGTTGCAAAGTTAAAACTGCTAGCTAGCTATATGATTTTGTCGGCAATATCTTTGATGGGTTAAAGGAGTTATTTATCTGGTGTTGTGAAGAGTTGTTTATTGATGTATATAATTATGGAGCCAAGCCTATGTACATCATTAGAAGTCTTTACTACAGGAGAAGTCCTATTCCTGCCTATATATAGTTACTTACTAGCAAAATCATCCGTTTCGCCGGGGTTTTTTTATCTATGTAGAAAATTGATTGATTCTATAAATGTTGTATTTTGTTATTTTAATATTTAATTAGTATAATTGTAATTGATAAAGTCTGTTAAAAATAGTTTTTTTAAACCAAAATGTGATTGAATATTGCTATTGCTAAATTTTTTTTGATAAAATTTGTTAGAAAATTTGCTAAGAAGGTTAAATGATTTATAAGAAATTTGTTGTCACGGATGCTCTGGTAAAAAAAACAAAAAAAAAACCTGGTAAAAAAAGAACAACTAACATTGAAACTAAAAAATAAAAAATACATGTGGAAAAAAGGTCACAGTTTCTGAACAGGAAAAAAACAAAAGTCTAAAATATAAATTTAACTTCAAAGACAAAGTTTTTTTTTATAAGATTTATTCATCATATTATTATATTAAATATATTTAAGAATACTTATATTATTTTTTTTTTCTAGAAATTGTAGGTCATTTATTTTCTTTGTCTATATATTTTTAGGCGAGACTATTAAATAAATATTAAACACATATATTTAGTCTCACATACTATATAGGTTGATCGAAATGGGAAGTGATTTTTATATTTTTTAATTGTAGAAAACCTAAGTAAATTTGTAAAAAAAAAAAAAGATTAGTTGCCTTTTTTTCCCTAATAATATTGGATCTTACACATAATAAATAAAAATATTGACATTTATTTTCAAAAAATAAATATAATTTTTTTGCGTGCTATAATTATTTATTTGCTGGTAAAAAAGAACAGTATAGTTGAAACGGAAAGTGCCTTATATATTTTTTAATTGTAAATAATCTAGGCAAATTTGTTTACTTTTTGTTTTATTGAGTTGTATTTTTTCTCGGGTAATATTAGATGTTAAATATTAAAAATCCAACTTTTTGATTTTTTTAAGAAATAAACTTGAACAAAAGAGCACAAAATTAAAATTCAAAGCTAATTTTTTTTTATAAGATTTTTTCATCATATTATTATATTAAATTTATTTAAGAATGCTGATATTAATTTTGTTAATCACAAAAATCCGAGGTCATTTTTTTATCTCTTTATATACTTTTAGGCGATAATATGCAATAAATATTAAAACATATAATAATGAATTGTTTGCCGTTTAAAAGGAACAGTGTAATCGAGACAAAAGTGACTTGTATCGTTTTTTAATTGTAGATAACCTAGGTAAATTTGTTTATTTGTTGTTCTTGAGTTGTATTTTATCTCTAGTAATATTAGATATAAAATGACTATTGCTATTATTGCAAAAACAATTAAAATAATTAAATTATCCCGAAGAAAAAACACTCATAAACATTAACATAAGAGTAAGCAAGAAAAAGAACATATTATTATTATTATTATTATTATTATTATTATTATTATTATTATTATGTTCATAATGAAAAATAAAACACATATTATTATTATTATTATTATTATTATTATTATTATTATTATTATTATTATTATTATCATTATTATCATTATTATTATTACTATTCTTATTCTTATTCTTATTCTTATTCTTATTCTTATTATTATTATTATTATTATTATTATTATGTCAATAATAGGAAATAAAACACATATTATTATTATTCTTATTATTATTATTATGTTAATTTGTTTATTTGTTGTTCTTGAGTTGTATTTTATCTCTAGTAATATTAGATATAAAATGACTATTGCTATTATTGCAAAAACAATTAAAATAATTAAATTATCCCGAAGAAAAAACACTCATAAATATTAACATAAGAGTAAGCAAGAAAAAGAACATATTATTATTATTATTATTATTATTATTATTATTATTATTATTATTATTATGGAAAATAAAACACATATTATTATTATTATTATTATTATTACTATTCTTATTCTTATTCTTATTCTTATTCTTATTCTTATTCTTATTCTTATTATTATGTTAATAATGGGAAATAAAACACATATTATTATTATTATTATTATTATTATGTTAATAATGGAAAATAAAACACAAATATCAATTTATCAAGGGATGAAAATTAAAAATTAAAACTATAAGGGCCAAAATGAAAATTCAATATATTATCAATTTCAATCCAAGGATCTAATTGAAGAAATCGAAACTTATGTACTGTATTTATTGCATAATTTAAACCGAACCCGAAAATTAAAAGAAGGAGGACCGAACTGAAACATTGACATCCAATCAATTGCAATCGGAGGACCCAATCGAACTAAATCAAAACTTATGCAACCAAAATCAGGCCAAAAACAAAAATCAAAAGTCAAGGGACTGATGTACAAAGATGCACAAATTGGGGGACTCTCCTGCACTTTTACGTGCAGGAGAGAGAGAGAAACGTGGCCGGCGGCTTTAACCGGTCCCCGGCGCGTCCACGGGCATTTTTATGGTAAACGCGCCACCGCTGGAGGAAGAAGACTCCAAGGCGAACCGCTCTATCCGTCGGAAGCTCGTCTCCGGCCACCGTACGACTCCGCACGCGCCACCAGAAGAGGGCGTGGGGCGTGAAACAGGTAGGCGCGTGATTAACACGCACTGACAATACCTGGGAAAAAAAATTAAAAAATGTGGTCAATTACCGTACAGCCCCTGGACCGAAAGCTAGGTTTTTGTCTTATACGGGCCCATAACCGTAATTAGCCATTTTAAATATATTAAAAAAAAAAACCGCGGCGGACCGGACCGGTCCGTACGCGTGCAATTACATCAGTGACCCTTGCCCCCAGCGTTTTTTACGCGCAAATCGACCACTATTTTGTCTTATTATAGGGGTTAAAAGCGTCGGTGCACTGTTCATTTAAAAAAAAAAAAAAAGGCAGACGAACAGCCACGACGCACGGCCTAGAAATTGCCAGTCCACAGTGATATGTCTCTATGTGTACAGTGCCAAAGACCACGAGCTGTTTTAGCTATGTTAGTAATGGGAATGCATAACTTGTCCGAGCATGCATCTTCCTTAGTTCTTAATGGTTACAATGCTATGAATTTTTAAGTTTTCCCAAGCCTTCCTGTATGCCAAACCATAAGGATTTGGGTCTCGTGTTGCTCATGGTGCTGTCTCCTAGCATGGTGGTTTGAAATCAGTCATTGCGAGTGATGCGTGATGGCTCTAGCGCCTGGCATTTTAAGTTTCTTCTTCTTCTTAAATAATATATTTTTTATTTTTTAAAATTTATTTTTGATATTAATATATCAAAACGATATAAAAACATAAAAAAAAACAATAATTTAAAGCAAAGAAAAAAACATTCCTGTAAATTTCTCAAATATACTCGAACATAAAACATACGAACAAAAAAGGGGCAGTCTAATTCTAAAGACAGTTTCTGCACAATTGAAGTTACAAGAGATGAGTTGAAATCAAACAGAACACCAATAAAGCCCCGCCCCCGCCCCCGCCCCCGCCCCCTTTATAAAGGAACTGAATAGCATATGTTGTGATATCAAATATACTAAAAGAGGATCTATGTCATAGGCGAGTTATTGTGCATTGTGAGATAAATCACTGTGAATTACAATAATATTGCTTAATTTTCGGGCCGGTTCGGGTCGCAGGTTTTGTGGGTTTTTTCTTTTTTGCACAATACAATAACGGTTTTTCCCCTTGAAAAAGACAAAAAATAGCTTCTGGGGGGAGGGGTTCCGCGGTAATTGCATGTTTTTTGTCTGGTTCGGTCCGGTCCGGTCCGCTGTATTTTATGATTTTTTTATATTTCTTTGCACAGTTAAATAACGATTATATCCCTCGAAAAGGACAAAAATAAGTTCTGGGCGGGAGGGGTGCCACAAGAATTTCACATATTTTGAGAATGACTAATACGATATAGCCCCGGATAAGATAAAATAGCTGACTTGGGCACAAGGGCAGACCAGTAATTGACCTTAACTGTTTATTATTTTTATCAAAATTCTGTCGAAGTGTGTAACACACGCATGATAGAATTCGGCCTCACGCCCTGTTCGGGCGGCGTGTGAGGCCTGTTACGGTAAAAGAAAATTGGCCTCTGGCATCTTCGTAGATGCGCCATCGTGTGTTCGTCCTCATGGGGCGACATGTTTTGTCAACCGGTGGACGTATCGGTGGCCGGTTAAAGCTGTTGTTGTCGTTTTCTCTCTCCTGCACACTAAAGTGCAGGAGAGGCCCCTAAGTTTTTTCATGTTTCACTTCCGTCCCTATTGTTTTAATTTTGTGTATGATCTTGCTTTTTGCTATATAAGTTTTGATTTAGTTCAATTGAGTCCTTCAGTTGAAATTAATTATATATTAAGGTTTCATTTCGGTTCTCCTTTTAATTTCTGGATTGGGTTTAAATACCTTAATATATTCGGTACAGAAGTTTCAATTTTTTTTGTTTTGTCCTTTGATTTCAATTGATAATATATTTGATTTTCATTTCGATCCTTATACTTTTAATTTTTGATTTTAATCCTTTTATTTTTTTTATTTATGGAATAGTCTGTATTTTTGTCCATGTATATATAAGTGTGCTCTTGGCTTTCATTTTTATTTTTTATTATTTTCTTATTTTTTGAGATGGTATATTTTTTTTAAAATAACTCTTAAATTTTATTTTGTGTCTATGATCATTTGAAAATTGATATTTCTTTTTTTCTCCCCATTTGTTCTTTCTTTTAGTTTTTTTATTCGTTTTTTGTTAGTTTTTTTATTTTCAAGTCAAATGAATTTTTTTCACCTGATAATTTTTGTTTTGTTTTTTTCATCTTTTGTTAAAGTTTTCAGGATTCTTTTAGTCTTTCATTTATTTTTGTTTTTTTTTCATCATCAACACCACCACAACAACAACAACATTAATAATTTTAGTTGTTTTTCTTGCTTGTTCTTTTGTTAATGTTATTCATTTTTTTTCTCTCGGGATAAATTGATAATTTTTATTATTTTGATAGTAATAGTAATAGTAATGATAATTTAAGATGTTAAGACTTCGATGTTACTATTGTTGTAATAGAGTGTGTTGATCTGTTTTATTATATTAAACTTTACATGTATGGATATTATATTTTAATTATGAACCAACAAATCCTATTAGTTTCTTTAATCCCAACAATTATAAAAATTGTTTGATCAGCTCGCAACGTATTGCATTTATTTTTTTTAATTTTCAAGTCAAATAATTTTTTTTCAGCTAATAATTTTTATTGTTGTTTTATCATATATTTTATTTTTAATTTGCTCTTTTGTTAAAAGTTTTTACGCTTTTTTTTATCTTCTATTTATTGTTGGGGTTTTCTTCTAGTTTTTTGATGTTTTTGATATAATAATTTTATTGTTTAAGTTGTTTTTATATATATAGTGCTCTTTTTGTTTAACTTAAGTAATGCATGTTTAATCAAGGATGTTTTTCCTAATTGTGCTAGGTTTGTTCATGATCAAAATGAATTTTGAAAAACTAATATTGATTCCATATTGCATGAACATGTAGTCTATTTTAAGTTAGTAGTTTTTGAATTTGTTACCTATTACATGATTTTGATGTCATTTGTTAGATTTTGTATAATAATGTGATTTTTTTGGGGGGGGGAAACATGTTTTTGAAGCCAAAAATGCACATTTCTATGGTTTGGTAGTGTCATAACCCAATTTCTGGGTTATTCCCCAAATCTACCCAAAAATAACAAAATGACATAAAATGGGCTGGTGTCGGTAGAAAAATCAAGGTGGAAATTTTGGATGTTTTTGAGAGCCCGGTCGTACCTCTTTTTTGCCCAGAAATGAAGGAATTAGAGATTCAATTCTAAAATAATTTATTATTTGATAAATCTATTTAAAACTTAAGTCGAAAGGTATAATTATATTTTATGGGTCAATTTGATTTAATCATCAGCCAATTTAAAGTGTGATTATGTTTAGGGATCAATTGAGAGCCCAATTGAAGGATTTAATTAAGCGCAAAGGCTTAATTATACTTTAAATGGGTCAAATTAATTTTATTAAGGGCTTAATTGGTGAGAAATTAAGTTTGGAAGCCTAATTTGGGTTAAATTGAGAAGATCATAATTTTTGGTGACGAAACTTTTTGGGTGAAATCGGAAGCCAAAATTGAACAAAAAAACATCGTTTTTCCTGATTTTTCCCGTCGAAAAACCCGTTTTGTCATAACCTATTTATTTCATATTTAAAAAAAAAAGAATTGTCAAGGCCATGCGAGCAGCCATGCCTTGCAACCTACCACCACAACACCACCCCATTCTTGGACATCAAACCCATGCCTGCACATTACTTCTTTCACTTATAAATAGCCATGCATGCACAACAGAAGGGGGGGGGGGGGATTTTGAGTCACGAGGGGGAAACCATTAAAACCGGAGAAAAAACACAGAAATAACGCACAACTTTTGCAGAAAACATGGACGACGGGCACTAGAAACTGCAGGGACACCATGGCTAAAACCTCTCACCGTCGACAACCACACCTCCATCTCCCTCAGCTTTTCTTCTCCATCTGCGGTAGCTCCATCGTCGATGACAGTTCTCTCTCTCTCTCTCCCCGTGTTGCAATGCTCAACTCTCTCTCTCTCTTTAAAACCAACAGGTCCTACTCCAGCACAGACCAGCCTCCTTGGCAGTGGGGATTTTTCTGCCACCGACCACCACCTGGTCTCCCTCCTCAATGTCAGCATCTCCTGACTAGCCCTTCTTTCTCCAGCACCGGCGAGCAGCAACAACAGGGACTACACAACGGCAACCCCTTCTGTATAGATCGGTACCTCCCGTCACTTCCACTAGCCACCATTTTTGACGCCACCACCACTGGGAGAACCACCTCAACCTCTTCTACCCGGCGGTAGTGGCAGGTGAGCTTCTCATAGAAGTTAGCCAACCACCTTGTTATTGTTCACATGTATGAATTAATTCATGCAATGTGTGTGAGTGTGTATATATATATATATTCTATTTTGGGTGGGCTGGATTGCTCTTGGCCCAGCCTAGCCCAACCCAAGTCTATCATAGTTGGGCCCTTGGCCCAGCCCGATTTCTTTTCTTAAAAAAACAAAAAATTACATCAAAAACAAAAAAAATGGGTTTTTTCATGCATACAGTCGTATTTCAAGGTTTTTACAAGCATACATTTTGTAAAAAAAATATATGTTGCATTTTTCCCATATTTTGAATAAAAATTGAATATCGTAACCAGTTTATGATTATCTATTGAGATTTGGCCAAAATATCAAAATAATTTAATAATTATTTTGTTTTAACTATTGCAGTGTAAAATTACATTGTAAAGTACACTCGTAGATAGTAAAAAAATGTGTTTTTTTAAAATACAACGTAAAATTCTTTTGGGTTAGTCTTTCAACTCGCATTGAGGTAGAGATTCTCTCACGAAGAGAAATCTACGTCGAAACTTATAAAAAGACTAATAAAAAAATCAAACTTAAGAAAACTGTAACAACCCCAATTTTTTTTTCCTATTAGTTTATTTGTTAATCTTTCCCCCTTTAAAGGGTAGATGGAGCATAAAATTTTCTCTCTCGCTGAAATTTCATTCATGTAACTTGCACACAGTTTGAAGCACATCTCATCCACAATCACAACCATGTTTAGTACAAGTAACTGCATAATTCATTCCAGAATATGCTTAGGACTATATTCATTCCCAAACTCCATCTTACATCATACGCATAAGATAATAATTGAAAGAGCCAATTTGAACACGAAGATTTCATACACACATACACACACACACACACACACACACACACACACACATATATAGCACAACATAATTTAATATTATAACATAATCTAGTACTTTCTAATATCCTAAGCGTAGGTTGATACATTTAATATTCCAAAAACAAAATATTATGAATATGTTTACATGTTTACATGTTTACATGTTTTTCTGCATAACAAAATTACATCACAAATCCCTAAGTTCCTAACTTATACAAAAAGGGATCAATGACTTAAAATCTATTACTAACGGGAATGGGAGGAACCTGCAAAATATAGATTTTTCATATAAGTAAAAACAATTAAGTAAATACAAGCAATTTACAGAAGAAATTTAAACAACATATCTATCAATCTACTTAAATCATATGAGATTCTAAATACAATCATATACACCTTTTTAAGGTTATATAAAAGAAAATTTGTTTCTTTTGACTACTTCTCCCCCCTCCATATTGAAAAGACTATAGCCGACAGTAATGACCCCCATTAGTGTCTTTAGTTGCCTGTCCTGGAAATAAGTAATCAGTTTCATGAAAATACCGATACTAATGTAACCGTTTGTGTCATAAACTATTAAAATAAAAATAGTTAATCATTGTTCCATATTATCTTGGGAGGTTCTCGGGTATGCTGATGTCAAGAATTCTTGACATCATTAGCCTTCGCTTCGGAAAGCTAATCAGTCTATAAATTTTGTCGATATCGACGTCACTCGCCGATATTATTAACTATTTTAAAACCAAATAGTTAGTCAAGTTTATAAATTTGATTAACCATTCAATTTCAGGCAAATACTACTGATGCGAGCTCCAAGTCATGGATCGGATAATTCACTTCATACAACTTTAACTGTCTGGAAGCATATGCGATCACCTTTTCGTGTTGCATTAAGTCGAAAAGGGAAAGCATTGATGGGTGATACAGAAACTTCAGAACAAGCAAATGCGGTGGAATTGAAAAGGATAAGAATACAATTAAATGTGGGTCCTGAAGGGTCACTGCTAGCTCATATGAAGATCAGATCAGTGTTATGAGATAAAGTTTTAGAAGCTCAGTTGGTAGATGAGGGTGTAGGGAAAATTAAGTAAAAGATAAAGCAAGGCAAAGAGATATCCCTTTAAATGTTGTCGGGGAGATTGGTGACAATGGGAAAACGAGTTTACGTGCCCAAGAATAAGACCCTAAAGGGTGAGATATTGAAGGAAGCTCATGAATCTCAGTTTGCAACCTATCTTGGGAGCACCAAGATGTATAAAGATCTCAAAGAATATTATTGGTGGTCGAATATGAAGAAAGAGATAGCGGAATATGTGTCAAGATGAGGGATATGTCAGCAGGTGAAGATAGAACATCAAAGGCCAGTAGAGAAATTACAACCACTACCAATTCAAGAATGGAAATGGGAAAATATAGTCATGGACTTTGTAATCGGATTGCCAAAGGGAAAAAAGGCAATGATGCTATATGGGTAGTGGTAGATCGACTGACAAAGTCAGTTTTGTTCTTACCCATCAAAATGACAGACCCCGTAGACAAGTTGGCCAAATTATACGTGAATGAAGTGATTAGACTACATGGAGTTCTTATATCAATGGTGTCAAATCGAGACCTGAGATTTACCTCAAGGTTATGGTCGTTCTTACAACGAGCTTTGGGAACCGAGGTGAATTTGAGCATGACATTCCACACCCAAACAGATGGCCAATATGAATAAACTATCCAAAAACTTGAAGACCTTCTAAGGTCATGTCTGCTAGAGTTTGGGGGAAACTGGGAAGATTTGTTATCGTTGGTAGAGTTCATGTATAATAATAGTTACCAAGCTTGTATTAGGATGGCTCTATATAAAGCCCTTTATGGGAGAAAATGTTGCACTCCGATATGTTGGGATGAAATTGGAGAAAGGAAACTCCTGGGGTCCTAAAATGGTACAAATAACAATGGATAAAGTAAGGATAATCAGGCAAAGAATGAAGAAAACCCAAGATAGACAAAAGAGTTATTCAGATAAGCGGAGGAGACCTTTAGGGGACAAAGTATTCTTAAAGGTGACACCATGGAAGGGCATCATTCGGTTTGGAATGAAAGGAAAGCTTGCTATGAGGTATATTGGCCCATTTGAGGTGATAGCTAGGATAAGGTCAGTAGCTGATCACTTGAAGCTATCAACACACCTAGAGAAGTTTCACAATGTATTCCATGTATCATTATTACGGAAGGCGGGAGTGGATCCTTCTCGAGTGTTACCTCTAGTTCCTATTGAAGTAAAAGAAGACTTGACACTTGAGACCAAGCCAATCAAGATCATGGATTGGTTGAGTAGACATAGAGCAGAAGTAGATTATTTCACAAAGACTGTAAACCTCCAAGATGTGAGTGGAAAAGGGGTAGTATTTAGGGGAGAGAGGAGGGTGATTCTAAACTCCATAATCTCAGTCATGACGGTCGAAAAATTGATTAGAAAGGGATGCCCTGCCTGGTTGTCTCATATGAGAGAATTGAAGAAGAGGGGCATTGAATTAACAAATATTCCTATTGTAAAAGAATTCTCAGACATGTTTCCAGCGGAATTACCAAGACTACCTCCAATCAGGGAAATTGAGGTTTCTATTGAAACTCTTCCAAGAGTCAATCCTATAGCACAGTCCCTTTATAGGATGCCCCCTATAGAATTAGTCGAATTGAAGATCCAGCTTCAGGAATTGTTGGACAAAGGATTCATACAGCCGAGCAATTCACCTTGGGGAGCCCTGGTTTTATTTGTAAAGAAGGATGGTAAATTCAGGTTATGTATCGATTATTGTCAACTGAAGAAAGTTACAGTAAAAAACAAGTATCCGTTACCACGAATAGATGACCTGTTTGATCAATTGAAGGGTGTGAGAGTATTCTCTAAGATAGATCTAAAATCGGGGTATCATCAATTAAGAATCAAAGAACAGGACATACAAAAAACTGCCTTTAGAACTCACTATGGCCATTATGAATTCTTAGTAATGCTATTTGGGTTAACTAATGCCCCTGCAGTATTTATGGATCTAATGAATCAAGTGTTCCGATTTTATTTGGATAAATGTGTGGTAGTGTTTATTGATGATATACTGGTATATTCGGGCTCTTATCTGGAGCACAAGAAGCACTTGAGGAAGGTGTTGGAAATATTGAGAGATAATAAATTGTATGCGAAATTGAATAAATATGAGTTTTGGCTCAAAGAGATGATATTTCTTGGACATGTTATCTCAGCTGGGGGAATATGTGTGGATCCAAGAAAAGTAGGGGCGGTTCTAAAGTGGGAGAAGCCCATAAATGTGACCGAAATTCGAAGTTTCTTGGGCCTTGCAGGGTATTATAAGAGATTTATTGAAGGATTTTTCATAATAGCATCGCCTTTGACAAAGTTGACTCGTAAAGAAGTGAGGTTTAATTGGTCGAAGGAATGTGAGGGGAGTTTCCAAGAGTTGAAAAAAAAAATTACATCAACCCTAATTTTGGCCCTTCCTTCTGGAACAAAAGGGTTCATTGTCTATAGTGATGCCTCAAGCAGGGGTTTGGGATGCGTATTTATGCTCCATCTACACTTTATAGGGGGAAAGATTAACGGATAAACTAATAGGAAAAAAAATTGGGGTTGTTACAATCGGTATCAGAGCATTTGGTTGTAGTTCAGGGATTGAAATACTAATGTGATTTTGGAAAAATGTTGTAGGATGGTTCATACACGGTAAATCACAAGGGCTCTTCCATCCCCGTGCAAGGTAGAGAGTTTGACTCATTTTCTAGGAATGAAATAAAAAGGGATCCATTAATGAATATTGTCTCCCGTCAATTTGTGACGTTAACCCATTTAGAGAGGGGAGATTCAGGGGGACATCAGGATGACCTTTTTACTTCTCGGACAGAAGTGTCACAAGCTAAAAAATCAGGTGGTCAAGGATCAGAAGATAGGCCACCGCCAGCGAATTCGATGGTCTCTCTGAATCCCTATTCGGACCTCGCATTTCTTGAGCAATTGGTCAAAGCAGTAGCAACAAGTATGGTCACAGGTGCATCCAATTCCACTCCTCCGGAAGAAAGAGTAATCACCCTGGTTTAATGGGTGAAAGGCATGCGAGAAATGGGTTGCACGACCCATTCAAGGGAAGAAGACGCCGAAGTAGCAAGGCATTGAATGAGGAAGGTAGAAAGGGTTATAGATCAGATGCAGGTGCTGGAGGAAACCCGAGTAGATTGTGTGACCTAGTTGTTAACGAAGAGTGCCCACTCCTGATGGAAGACCATCAGAGAAAGAAGGGCAGGTGAAGAATTGAGGTGAGGAAACTTTTGAGAAGAATTCGAGGAACAATATTACTCCTGGCAGCACAGGAAAGAGAAAGAGCAGGAGTTCCTAGATTTGAAACAAGAGAATATGACCGTACTGGAGTGTGAAAGGAGGTTCCATGATTTATCTATCTTTGCCACCACCTATCTTCCCACTAAGCATCATCGAGTGGAACAGTTTCGGGAAGGACTCAGGCAAGAGTTGAAATTAATTTTGGTACCTATACCTCCTTTAGTTAATAATTATTTTAACAAACTATTGAACTATAAGAAACATTTTGGTGCTTATTGATGAGGAAAAGAAAAGGGGTAAAGGAAAGGTTAAGCGATAGAAATATATATATATATATATAAAAAGAAACAAGTGGGTTGACATCGGCATTATCGGTACGTCGGAGGAGAAATATAAACCTTGATTTCCATCTACCCTTTGTAGGGGAAAGATTAACGAATAAACTAATAGGAAAAAATTGGGGTTGTTACAAAAACAATCAAACAACAATGCAGCTTACCTTAGGTAGGGTGCACTAGGGGTGATACGTCTTCCCCTTGCACAACAAGTCCCCTTACCCAAACTCTCACATACCAATAGGTTTCCTAGTGACCGTAATACTAGGTGGTAACTTCTGATATTTATAGTTGTATTTTTTTATGACTATAAAACACACACCTGTTTCACTATGTGCCGTTGTCTCCCCAATTCGGGGATAGCGGGGCGCGAAGCGCGAAACATCGTCGTCGCGACAGATGGCAACTCCACTAGGGACATCGTTGGACTGAGCTTTGTTGTTTGATTGCTTATTCTTTAGTTCATTCTTTTAC
This sequence comes from Salix udensis, assembly GCA_029204005.1. Lineage (NCBI taxonomy): Eukaryota > Viridiplantae > Streptophyta > Magnoliopsida > Malpighiales > Salicaceae > Salix > Salix udensis. Next base: position 24,283,618 of record CM055034.1, read on the forward strand.
ACATTTATAGTGCTTTGTCATCATGCATTTTAATTTCGTGAATAAACTAAATTTTAGGTTAGGTGGGGAGTACTGGTTTACCTCATGACTTTCAGTCGGGGTTCAGATTCATGAAACGTCCAACTATGAGTTGTGTTTACTCGATAATGGTGGTCACATTGTGCCCCAACCATTTCTTGTAAACCCCTATACTACCTTCACGTAAGGCAGTCACTGGGCAGTTCATAGACCTTTGAGACTAGGTAGACAACTTACCCCTCATCTAATGACCTAGAACTTGCTTTAAACTCCCCGATAATTCACCTGATATGTGTATATACATACATTTGCATCCATATGCATCTATCACTGTACATAACATTTTATCAGCAAGTCAAAATATAGGTCCCTGAAGAGAAATTTACAACACTCGACTTTGATAGAGAAACATGGAGAATGAAGAGTGCGCACACTATGATGCTCATTCCAAAGAAGAACTGGATTCTCTAAAAGTCAGTGTGACTCATCTTACCAACCTACTTGAGCAAGGACTGAGAAATGCCTCTGTGAGGGTCCTTCAACTAGACCCACAATAGCTGTTCAAGCACAAGCAATGAATCACCATGAAGAGATGATAGGAGGAAGGGTTCAGGATTCACAACAAAATCCATCATTCATACAATCAGCAGTGCCAGCACCTGCCGCAACCCCAACGATTATAACAACATCAGAGGGTATCAACCAAGATAAGATGGCGATGTTGGACGCCTGAATAAGAGCTATTGAAGGGGTGGGCCTATATGACCTAGTATAAGCTGCAGAAATGTGTCTAGTCCCAAATGTCATGATACCAAAAAACTTGTGATCCTAACTTTATCAAGTACATTGGGACACAATACCTTGTCACTCACCTAAAATCATACTATAACAAAATGGCAGAAGTGGTGCATGATGAAAAAATTGCTTATGCATTTTTTCCAAGACAGTTTGAGTGAGACGACTTTGAATTGGTACATGAGACTAGACAACACCAGAATTTGTAGCTGGAAAGATCTGGTAGATGCTTTCATCAAGCAATATAAGTACAAAATGGACATTGCTTCTAACAGAACAAGTTTTTTCAACTTGGAAAAGATGAACAAAGCATAAGGGAATATGCTCAGAGATGGAGAGATCTTGCTGCACAAGTACATCTTTTGCTTCTTGATAAAGAAATGGTGATATTATTCACCAACACGCTAAGAGCACCCTATTACGAACATATAATAGGCAACTTGACACAAAAATTTACAAATGTTATAGCCGTGGCAGAGCAGATAGAGCAGGGAATCCAAAGTGGAAGAATTCCCACACCTGTGGAGAAAAAGGGCTTTGAAGGCAAAAAAAAGTGGTCTAGCATTTTGAAGATGACTACTATGGTAGGAAACACCAATTCCAAAACAACCATAACCCTACATCTGAAATTGCCAACATCAATCTTCAAGTCAAAAATCCACCTAAAAATTTCCTAAAAAGAAATTACCAAAAAACACAAGAACAACTACCTCCTCTACCATTGCCTTTAAATGAAATGTATCAAAAGTTGGTAAGCATTGGGCAAGTAGCTCCTGAACCTCAAGCACCTTTGTAGCTGCCTTACTCCGATTGGTACAAGCTCGACCTCACATGCGAATACCATGCTGGTGCTGCAGGGCATAGCATTCACACTTATGGTGTCTTCAAGAAGAGGCTCATGCAATTGATTAAAGTAAGATGGATAACATTCGAAGAAAATCCAAGTCATACGCTTAATTAAGCTTCACAAAGATGAGGTACCAAGTGTCCGCACCATTAAAGTGATCCCGACAAAAGCTTTTGAAAAAGGGAGTACGCTGGCATTGGAAAATGAAGTCTGCTTCATAATTGCCTTCTATTTTGATCATGTCCTTACATGGTGTTTTGACTTTGATTTGTCAACAATTTTACTTGTAACACCATAAGACCTTTTTTGTTGTTAAGCAAACCTTCCTTTTTAGTGATCATGTATTTCCTTGAGTTTATGATGTGTTCTTGCTTTTTGTTTAAATAACACAAGCACACCTTTTACCCTTTCATTCAAATTATACATCATCCTATGATTTCAACAAGATTTTTGACAAATCAAAGTCTAGTATGAAAGGAAATTTCAATTTGATGTTTGTTTAACAAATTTGTTCTGGGAATTCAAAGGATTTTATTGAAAGGTGATCTCATACCTTCAAAACACCCACAAATAAAGCTAAGCTTTTAGCCAAACAAATAATCCAAAAAAATCAAAAAAATGTTTCGCATGGAAAAGCAAAGCTTACCGATCTGGATGTATGTTTTTGAAATGAAGAGAGGTCATCTTTGATATGTCTTCACAAAGTCTCAAATATCCCTTGTAGTCCCTATTTGATCCTAATAAATCTTTCTTGATAATTAACTCTATCAAGGATTACACCCTACACTAGGGGGCAAATGCGAGGATAAAAAAGCATTTTTAATCTACAAAATAATCTTCAATGACAAGTGATGCCCTAACAAAATTGGGGCATAAACATAAAAAAGGTTTTAGTATATTATAACAAATCAATTCAAAATTTTGGTAGTACTAAAAACCCAACATAGAAAGCCTAAATAAAATACTAGGGGGCATGTCAAGACAAAAACTCAAACAGAATGCTAGAGGGCATGCTAGGTCATTATGAAAATCAATTATAAGGAAGAAAAAAAAGAGTTTAAGAGTAAGCACTCGTGATCAATAGTCTAGAAAAACCTCAAACACATTCTGAGCCTTTAAATATCTGTTTTTGTAGCCAGCAACCTAAGCCTATGTTACAAGCTTGATAAAGTCATTTCTAATAAAATACAAGCAATATGGATCGATAGACGATGTTTTTCCATTTGAAACAAGCCTTCCAATACTTCACAAGACTTGATCAAAGCCTTTTGACGTGCAAGATATGAAACAAACCTCATTTCACATTCTTGTCAAAATCAACATAAAACCTGACAATGAGGTCACTTGAATTCTTTTAAGAATAAGTTTGTTTAAACAAACATCAAAATGGTGTTTTGTGCTTGGAATGACTTTGAAATTCCAAAAATCTTTCATGAAAACATTTTTTTGCAAATAACCAACCCTTTCCTGCAAACACTTCAAGCCTAAAACACTTGTGTGGCATGATCCAACTGGAGGGAAATATAAAAATGCAATTGAAGTTAACTCCATCATTCATTTTCAAAAAAAAAGTTGAACAGAACTGAGGGTCTTTAAGCATATGAGGGCATATGGATTTGCTGAAGGTCTGTCATCTTCATTGGTCAAAATCGTAAGTTGCAGCTCTAGTAAGCAGAAGCGAGAAGCCGTTAAAGTCAGAGATCCAAACCCTAAAAGAGAAGACCTTGAAGAAGAAAGGTGACCTATATCTCTCAGGTAAGTATACATGCATCATCATGCGTTGCATCTCCATTGAGAATCTAGAAAATGTTTTGGAGGGATCGTAATTTACAACCATCGTTCATCATTTTTGTGTACGCCTTTGAGCTCTCACCTCTTTCATTTCCTTGATAATGCTTTTCAGCTTTATCTCTTTCTTGAATTTAGGTGTCATCATGCATTGCATCTCCCTAGGAATCTAAGGAATGTTTTGAAGGGATTGTAATTTACAAACCTTCATCATTTTTGTGTGCGCCTTCGAGCCCCGACCATTTTCACTTCCCTGCGTGCGCTTACGAGCCTTCTATCAACACAGATAGAGTGTTTTTCAACCCTAATTCTTTCCTTATTTGAGTGTGTTTTCTAGCCATTGGCCAACTCAGATAGCGTGCTTTTAAGTCCTATCTCTTTCTTGAACATGAGTGAATTTTCTAGCCACCATCAATCTAAATAGTGTGCTTTCCAGCCCTATTTTCCCCTCATTTTCGAGTACGTTTTCCAACCCTCGACCATCATTCTAAATAGTGCATTTTCTAGCCCTATTTTCCCTTCATCTTCGAGTGCGTTTTCCAACCCTCGACATTCATTCTTAATAGTGCGCTTTCTATCCCTATTTTCCCTTCATCTTTGAGTGCGTTTTCCAACCCTCGACCATTAATCTAAACAGTGTGCTTTCCAACTGTTGCGATGTCGTGGTCGCACAAATTAATTACCCTAGCTTAAAACAAATCAAACAAGATAGTATAGAGCAAGCAAGGGGTCGATCCCACGAGGACGATTTAATTCAGATTTTTCGTGCTATATGTTATGCAATTGGGGGGGGTTGGAAGTTGTCTAGGCTAGGCTAAAAAGCAAACTAAGCGAAAAATATATAAAACTGAAATTTATCAATAAAACAAACCTTGGTCGCAAATCAACATCCACCTACGAAATAAGAGCGATCATGGAAACAACACATCAATTTATATTCTGAATATTTATCTCTTCTTAAAATTGGTTCGTTAACGGATCCGCCGTGTAACTTACCCTAACCATCAAACAACCACAGTGTCCGCACTAGTAATTTGATTCAATGGTAGCATTAAAATCTAGATAAATTGATCGATTAAGAAACATAATTGTCCGCAATATATGTTTAGTTCGATTGAATGTCTCCCTAAGATTAATAACATAGATCCGCTACAATTATTAACTTAGTTGCTTCATAAGTTCATATATCACAACTCCGGTTTTGATATCAAACTTAGCAATTGATTGTCTACAATAATAACTTCGAGTCCGCTCTTAGCAATTAAATAAACAATCATAGGAAAATAAGCATAGGAGAACAAACATATTCATCATATAAACTGAAAAAATTGAGATAAAAATAGATCTCACAGTTCTTGAAATCTGAAGGTTTCCGTGTCCTTGCAACCAAGCAAAAGAGTCTAGCCTTGCATGTTTATTGAACAACTAAATAAAAAGATGAAAGAACACATGATTTAGGGTTTGGAAGAGGAAGATTTTGTGTTTTCTTTTGTGCTAGCCGCCACTTCTATGCTCCTCTTCTCCTTTATATATGCTTAGAAACCCTAATGTCTATTTTACAAAATAGTCCTTCCTTAAGTTGGCAGAATTTAGTTGTCCCTTGTAAAATTCATATCTCCTTCATATGACATCGTTTTGAGCTGAAATTTCGAGCGTTTATAGGTCTTTAAGTCCTTAATCCACTCCAATTGAGTTTGCATCAATCGAACTTCTGTAGCTTGATATATTGAAGTTTGAATGGAGAAAGGTCGACATTGGCAGAATGCGAGATTTGACTTTGCATGATGCGATTTCCATGATCTTTCTCCTTTTATTTTTCTTGCATTACATTTCCAGAAAGGTATGGATGTTATCTTTTCAGTTCCACTGGAATCACTTCATTTCGATCTCTAGAACTCACGCTCTGCACAAAACATCGACTGAACATCAAATCTGCCAATTACCTCCAATTTACTCCTTTTTGCATCTTTCATCCAAAAATGCCTTCAAAATATAAAACAAAGAATATCAAGGCATTTTATACATAAAACATATGCAAAACACTATGTAAATATGGATGAAATTATCAAATAATATGGTCGCATCAAATACCCCCACACTTAGCTCTTGCTCGTCCTCGAGAAAGGATAGGTAAAAAAAACAAATTTTAATAAAAATAAAAAATAAAAATAACCATGATCAATCTCTTAATCTCCCATCAATATCCAAGAATTCAAGCATTATAAATAAGAATACAACCGAGAAGGATAAAGAACATAAATCTTCATGAATTTGTTTACATACAAACTTCAAAACTCAATTACTCTTCGGGATTTAAAAGAAATCTATGCCATGCCAAAGTGATAGGTCCTCTCATTGATATACACTCCAACACTCATGTGTTTAGGGCTTATGTGTTTAAATCTCTCAAATTCAATCAATGAAGATGTTCTACCATAAGCTTGCTCTTCAATCTCATCTCCATTACTAAAATATTACAAACAATGCATGAATCAAAAGGTCTTATTTTTCCGGTTGTAATGGGGCTAAGGTTAAGGTGAGGTAAAAGAGAGTATAAGAAAAGGTTCAAACCAAAGAAAGTAGAGCATTCTGAAAAAAAATATTTCAACCAAGACATTCCATCAAAACACATCAATTTTCAATCTTCAAGCACCAATGCTTAGCTTCTTTTCGATTTCAAGCTCTTTTCTATTTCTTTTCTTTCTTTCTTTCTTTTTTCTTTTTCTTCTTTTTCTTGTTCTTTTTTTCTTTTTTTCTTTTTCTTTTTCTTTTTTTTTTTTGTTCTTTTTCACCTTTGGCAACTTTGCCCATCTTTTCATCAAGCATCACTTCTTCTTTCTTTTCACATAATTTCCAACCATAATTCCATGAGATATCACAAGTATATGCTCTACTAATCCTTGGCCAGGGGAAAAGAGGAAAACATATAAAAAAGTTTAAAGGCTTATACATGGGTAAAGCAAAGAAAGGATAAACAAGCTCAAAAGGGGCTCACTAAAGATAATATGCTTTAGGTTGGCTTTTTTGGCTCAAGTGGTTAAAATTCCTAATGCCTTTATCATCTTCATGCATATATGTAATGCGAATGTAATCTCAACAAGATATGAAGCAAGTTCTAGAGATACATATCATTGAAAGAACGCACAATCAAAGAATATAATGTTGAAGGCTCAAAAGCTTACATTGGTATAACACTATAAAGTCAACATGGCATATTTTCAGAGTCAATCCCTAAACCAATTAAACATTAAAACTTGCATGCACACTCATTCATTTGATTTATATATTCATCTATCTCACTTAATTCTCATACATAATACTCATATTCTCAAAAACCAATGGGAGTTAAAAAGACCAAACAAATGTTTTTTTTTAGAACAACAAAGAAAACTAAAATTCTCCCAATACCCCCACACTTAAAACACAACATTGTCCTCAATGTTGAAATAAAAGCAAAGGAACATAAGAGAATGATAGAAAATATATTAAAATGCTAAAAAAAAAAAAAAAGATAAGGAAAAAGAAAGCAAATCTGATTTTTTTTTTTTGGTGTTGGGTTGCCTCCCAGTAAGCGCTTTTGTTTTATGTCATTGGCTTGACATGTGGCATGCTCATTCTTCATAGATTGGTTCAGCTAACTCTATAGAAGCGGTGAGTTCTGTCGTCCAACCTTCATAGAAAGGTTTCAAACGATGCCCATTGACCTTGAGTACTTTGTTGGTTTCTAAACTTGTAATTTCAACTGCACCATAAGGAAAAACATTAGAAACAACAAAGGGTCCAATCAACGAGACGCAATTTTCCGAGGAAAAAAGTTTCAAAGCGCGAATGATAAAGAAGGACTTTGTCTCCAACATGAAACTCCTTTCTTGTAAGCATTCGGTCATGAAGATTCTTAGTCTTTTCTTTGTAAATCCTTGCATTCTCGTAAGCATCATTTCGAATTTCTTCCAACTCTTGTAGTTGCGGTTTTCTTACAATCCCAGCTGACATCATAATCCATGTTACATTGTTTAATGGCCCAAAAAGCTTTGTGTTCAAGCTCCACCGGTAGATGACATGCTTTCCCATAAATCATTCTATAAGGTGACATTCCTATAGGTGATTTATAAGCGGTCCGATAAGCCCAAAGTGCATCTCCAAGGCGTAGACTCCAATCTCGCCGATTAGGTTGCCCTTTGTTTTCTCCAAAATGGACTTGATTTCTCGATTAGAAATTTCAGCTTGGCCATTCGTTTGAGGATGATATCTTTGTGGAAGTTCGATGAGTCACATGATATTTGCGTAGCAATGCTTCCATGGAACGATTACGAGAAATGAGTGCCACGATCGCTAATGATAGCTTTAGGGATTCCAAACATGTCAAATATGTGAGTCTGACAAAATCTAAAAACAACTTTAGCATCGTTAGTTCGTGTGGCTTTCGCCTCAATCCACTTAGACACATAATCAACGGCAAGAAGAATATAAAGATTGCCAAAAGAAGAAGGAAATGGACCCATAAAGTCAATACCCCAAACATCAAAAAGTTCACTTACAAGAATATTCGTTAAAGGCATTTGATTCTTATGAGTGATATTACATGTTCTTTGGCATTTTTCACATGATTTGCGAAGTGATATGCATCTTTAAAAATAGAAGGCCAATAGAAACCACTTTCAAGTACCTTGTGGGATGTTCTTTTTGCTCCAAAATGCCCACCACAAGAATGAGAATGACAAAAAAGTGAGAATGGAATGAAATTCATCTTGTGGTACACACCTCCTAACTACTTGATCCGCACAAAATTTCCAAAGGTAAGGATCGTCCCAAAAATAATATTTAGCATCAGCTCGTAACTTATCTTTTTGGGGGTTTAGACAAACTGGAGGGAATTCTTTGGTGACTAAATAGTTTACCAAATCGAGCATACCATGGTCTTGTAGAGGGACTGCAACATATACAGCTGCTCATCAGGGAATGTCTCTCTTATTGTTTCGATCTGTATATCCTCGGTCCTTAGTCGGCTCAAGTGATCAACCACATGGTTTTCAGCACCTTTTTTGTCTTTGATCTCAAGATCGAATTCTTGTAAAAGCAAGATCCACCTAATCAGTCTTGGTTTGGACTCCTTCTTCTTCAAAAAGATACACGAGAGCTGCATGGTCAGTAAAAACAATGACTTTTGTACCAAGTAGATATGACCTGAATTTTTCAAGAGCAAACACCACTGCAAAAAGTTCCTTTTCAGTTGTATGGTAATTGCATTGTGCTCCATCCAACATACGAGAAGCATAGGAGATAACATGCAAATTCTTCCCAATTCTTTGCCCAAGCACAGCTCCTACCGCATAGTCACTCGCATCACACATTATCTCAAAAGGTTCATCCCAATTTGGTGGTTGGATGATAGGGGCAGATGTGACATGTCTCTTAAGCTCATCATGGGCATCTTTACATGCTTGATCAAACACAAAATCCACTTCTTTGGCTAATAGTTTGCACAAGGGTGCCGTAATCTTCGAGAAATCTTTGATAAAGCGTCGATAGAAACCTGCATGGCCTAGAAAAGAACGAACTTCCCTCACGCATGAGGGGTAAGGCAATGATGAAATAACATCTATTTTAGCTTTATCAACCTCTAATCCACGTGAAGACACAACATGCCCAAGAACTATTCCTTGTTCTACCATAAAATAACACTTTTCATAGTTCAAGACAAGGTTAGTTTCAATGCATTTTTTCAAGATCAAAGATAAATTTTCTAGACATCTATCAAAAGAATCACCATACACCGTGAAATCATCCATGAAAACCTCAATGATTCTTTCAACATAGTCGGGAAAAAAATACTCATCATGCATCTTTGAAAAGTTGCGGGAGCATTACAGAGACCAAAAGGGCATTCTCCTATATGCATATGTACCAAATGGACATGTAAATGTAGTCTTTTCTTGATCCTCGGGATTAATAACAATCTGATTGTATCCACTATATCCATCAAGAAAGCAATAAAAAGACTTACACGCTAGGCGTTCAAGCATTTGATCCATGAATGGTAATGGGAAATGATCTTTGCGTGTAGAAAGATTGAGCTTTCTATAATCAACACACATTCTCCATCCACTCGAGATGCGAGTAGGAATGAGCTCATCATTTTTGTTTTTTCACCAACGTGATTCCGGTCTTTTTTGGGCACCACATGGATTGGCGCGACCCATTTCTTGTCGATGATGGGGTAAATGACTCCTGCATCTAACGGTTTCAAAATTTCAGCTTTCACTACCTCCATCATAGGCGGGTTCAACCTCCTTTGCATTTCCCTTGTTGGTTTTGTGTTGTCCTCCAATAGTATGTGATGCATACATATTGAGGGACTAATGCCCTTGATGTCGGCTAAAGTCCATCCAATGGCCGTCTTGTGATCACACAACAACTTCACAAGTTTTTCCTCTTGCATACTTGTCAAACCTTTTGCTATGATAACGGGAAGTGTATTGTTGTCGCCAATGAATACATACTTCAAATTATCGGGCAAAGGTTTTAATTCTAACTCGGGGGCCTGTAAAATAGATGGCAAAAGCTTTTTATGTGAGAGTACTAAATCAACAAAGACATTACCATGGGGAACGGTTTGCAAAGCTTTTAAGGCCAATACTTGATTCGTGCACGTTTTGGGGGAACACACACGTTCCTCTCCATCTCTTCTATCTTGGTGAAATCATAGCCATAGCTCAAAGCTATGCTTAATCCGTCTTCGCAATCAAAATCACAAACTTGCTGCACACACTTATCAATTTGATCATAGCATGTGATAGAATAAACATTGCTATAAGGATATTTCATTGCATCATGAAAATTGAATTCAATTTTTTTCATCTCCTACCTCCATAGACAAGGTATCCTTACCACAATCAATCTTTGTGTTGGCGGTTTTCAAGAATGGTCTCCCAAACAATATAGGAGTGCTAGTTGATGAATCACAAGAATCATGTTCCATATCAAGAATATAAAAATCACATGGAATAACCAAACTATCAATCTTGACTAGGACATCTTCTATCACACCAAGTGGGTAAACAAAACTACGATCCACAAGTTGTATTACAATGCTAGTTTTATTCAAAGGCTCAAGACTAAGAGAATCATAAACATGTTTGGGCATAACACTAATGGATGCACCTAAATCGCATAAAGCTCTTTTAAAACTAGCATTACCAATAACACATGGGATAGTAAAGCGCACTGGGTCTTTTTTGTTTCAAAGGCGATTCTTTTGAACAACGGCGGATACAACTTCACCCATACTTACCGTTTCATGACCTTTCGGTTTGAAAGCTCTCTTGGTAGTACACAACTCCTTCAAGAATTTTGCATATTTGGGAATTTGCTTGATAGCATCAAGCAAAGGAATGTTCGATTCCACTTTCTTGAAAACCTCTAAGATCTCTTTTTCTTTGTCTTCTTTCTTTGACCTAGAAGAACTCACGAGGGAAAGGGTGGATTTGTTTTAAAATTGGAATTAATTGAGTGAAAAGTTACCTTTGGAGTGTTTGTCTTTGTTTCTTTTTGTGGAGGAGGATGTTCTTTCTTTGTACTCAATTCGGTTTCTATCTCTTCTTCCTCCTCCATCTCAATTTGTTTCAACTTTTTTCTCTTCAAGTTCTTTCCCACTTCGCGACATGATAGCACTAACATTCTCTTTTGGATTCAATGCTTGGGAGGGCAACTTTCCATTTATTTGTGATTCCAATTTCCCTACGGTTGAAGCTACTTGCCCCATTTGCTTTTCCAAGTTGTGAATACTTGACCTTGTTTCTGTTGAAAAAGACATGACATTTTGTTGCAAGGTAACGAGTATTAGAAGCCAAAGTTTTCATCATCTCACGAAGATCATCATTGGATGATGTCCCCCATAACATTGGAGTTGGTGAACGGAGCGGGTTGTCTTGCTTGATAATTTTGTTGGGGCTGAAATCCATGTGGATGGAGCTGTCGGCTGGATTGCCTTGTTGGGATGGGTTCTTTGTAGCGTAAGTTGGGATGATCTCTCCATCCGGGATTATGCGTGTTGGAAAAGGGATCATATTTACTGTTGGGGCTGTCCGTTGAATGCTCCATCAATTGCATGAGCTTGTTCAATGTAATCTTCTTGCATTGTTGGGCACATATCCGAAGCATGTCCTTGTAAGGAGCATATGTTACAAACTTTCACTCGCTGCACATTTCCACAAGCCAAAGAACGCACAAGAGAAGTAAGATCATTAACTTTATTTTCAAGGTTAGAAATACTTACCTCATTTACTCGTTTTGTTGGAGAGGTCTCCACGAGTGCCAAAGCTGTTTTTGAGTTGGCTGCCATGTTTGAGATCAATTGGCGTGCAGCCTCGGGTGTCTTATCCACCAATGCGCCTCCACTTGCAGCATCAATGATACTACGGTCGGTAGGCATCAATCCTTCATAGAAATATTGAATGAGCAGCTGATCGGGTATTTGATGATGAGGGCATTGAATACATAGTTGCTCAAATCTTTCCCAATACTCGGAAAGTGTCTCTCCATGAGATTGTCGAATCCCACATATTTCTTTCCTTATATTGGCAACTCGAGATGCTTTGGAAAATATTTCTCCAGGGAAAATCTTCTTCATAGCATTCCAAGTTCCAATAGATCCTGGGAGAATAGAGAAAAGCCATGCCTTTGCTGCCCCCTTCAAAGAGAAAGGGAAAGCTTTCAACTTAACTTGTTCTTCATCAACTCCATTCGGTTTCATGCCAACACAAACCATATGGAACTCCTTGAGATGAGTATGAGGATCTTCTCCTGCAAGACCATTAAATGTTGGTAACAAATGTATAAAACCAGATTTGAGCTCAAGGTTTACATTATTGTCAATGTTTATGCACAATGGTTGATTTTCCACATTAGGAGCAGCAAGCTCCTTGAGAGTTTGTTGTCGTGCAATAGCCATGGTGTTGAGGCGAGCTTCCTTTCTCAACCTGCGTAAAGTGCTTTCTATTTCAAGATCAATCTGCACTTGAATTTGATTAGCAGAACGGGTTACAGGCATAAATCGCAAAGAAAACTCAAAAGAAACCAAGCACACAAGAGATTGAAGACAACGCAATAGGCAATAGAATCCTACGCTAGAAAACTAAAAGTGTCCAGAACCCTTAGCAACCGACAGAATTCGGCCTAAATAAGGTGGGGCTAGTGACCAAAGGTCACTAGTTCTTCTCAGAACGTCGTTTTCCTTCAGAAAACAAAATATCAATACTTAATTCCACCAAAAAATCTGTTTTGAACAGTACCGCCGCAAACACAAATATGATTTTTCCTTTTTTTTTACTTTTTTTTTCAGAATAAATAAAAATAACAGCAAGTAGAATAAATCACAGCACAACACAAGAACACAAGAATCAACTAAAATCACGTCCCCGGCAACGGCGCCAAAATTTGTTGCGATGTCGTGGTCGCACAAATTAATTACCCTAGCTTAAAACAAATCAAACAAGATAGTATAGAGCAAGCAAGGGGTCGATCCCACGAGGACGATTTAATTCAGATTTTCGTGCTATATGTTATGCAATTGGGGGGGGTTGGAAGTTGTCTAGGCTAGGCTAAAGCAAACTAAGCGAAAAATATATAAAACTGAAATTTATCAATAAAACAAACCTTGGTCGCAAATCAACATCCACCTACAGAAATAAGAGCTGATCATGGAAACAACACATCAATTTATATTCTGAATATTTATCTCTTCTTAAAATTGGTTCGTTAACGGATCCGCCGTGTAACTTACCCTAACCATCAAACAACCACAGTGTCCGCACTAGTAATTTGATTCAATGGTAGCATTAAAATCTAGATAAATTGATCGATTAAGAAACATAATTGTCCGCAATATATGTTTAGTTCGATTGAATGTTCTCCCTAAGATTAATAACATAGATCCGCTACAATTATTAACTTAGTTGCTTCATAAGTTCATATACCACAACTCCGGTTTTGATATCAAACTTAGCAATTGATTGTCTACAATAATAACTTCGAGTCCGCTCTTAGCAATTAAATAAACAATCATAGGAAAATAAGCATAGGAGAACAAACATATTCATCATATAAACTGAAAAAATTGAGATAAAAATAGATCTCACAGTTCTTGAAATACGAAGGTTTCCGTGTCCTTGCAACCAAGCAAAAGAGTCTAGCCTTGCATGTTTATTGAACAACTAAATAAAAAAGATGAAAGAACACATGATTTAGGGTTTGGAGGAGGAAGATTTTGTGTTTTCTTTTGTGCTAGCCGCCACTTCCTATGCTCCCTCTTTCTCCTTTATATATGCTTAGAAACCCTAATGTCTATTTTACAAAAATAGTCCTTCCTTAAGTTGGCAGAATTTAGTTGTCCCTTGTAAAATTCATATCTCCTTCATATGACATCGTTTTGAGCTGAAATTTCGAGCGTTTATAGGTCTTTAAGTCCTGAATCCACTCCAATTGAGTTTGCATCAATCGAACTTCTGTAGCTTGATATATTTGAAGTTTGAATGGAGAAAGGGTCGACATTGGCAGAATGCGAGATTTGACTTTGCATGATGCGATTTCCATGATCTTTCTCCTTTTATTTTCTTGCATTACATTTCCAGAAAGGTATGGATGTTATCTTTTCAGTTCCACTGGAATCACTTCATTTCGATCTCTAGAACTCACGCTCTGCACAAAACATCGACTGAACATCAAATCTGCCAATTACCTCCAATTTACTCCTTTTTGCATCTTTCATCCAAAAATGCCTTCAAAATATAAAACAAAGAATATCAAGGCATTTTATACATAAAACATATGCAAAACACTATGTAAATATGGATGAAATTATCAAATAATATGGTCGCATCACCAACTTTATTTTCCTGTTATATTCGAGTGCGTTTTCCAACCCTCAACCATTAATCTAAATAGTATGCTTTCCAGCCCTATTTTCCCCTCATCTTCGAGTGCGTTTTCCAATCCTCGACCATCATTCTAAATAGTGTGCTCTAGCCCTATTTTCCTTTCATCTTCGAGTGCGTTTTCCAACCCTCAACCATCAATCTAAATATTGTGCTTTCCAGCCTATTTTCTCCTCATCTTCGAGTGTGTTTTCTAACCCTTGACCATTACTTAAAATGGTGCGCTTTCCAGCCCTATTTTCCCTTCATCCTTGAGTGTGTTTTCCAACCCTCGATCATTTTCTCCTCATCTTCGAGTGCGTTTTCCAACCCTCGATCATGAATTAAGATAGTGTGCTTTCTAGCCATATCTTCCATCCTATAAAATCTCCATCACCACCTTTTGCTTCCACTTGGGTAGGTCACCCATTACAATGAGACAATCTCCATCAATTTCACCTAGGTAGGTCACCCATTACAATGAGACCATCTTTACCATTCTTACTTGGGAAGGTCACTCATTACAATAAGACCATTCTTGTACCTTTTAACATCTTCATCACGCTCACCTGGGTAGGTCACCCATTACAATGAGACCATCTTTACCATTCTTACTTTGAAAGGTCACCCATTACAATAAGACCATTCTTGTGCCTTTTAACATTTTCCCCATCTTTCACCTGGGTAGGTCACCCATTACAATGAGACCATCTTCACCATTCTCACCTGGGTAGGTCATCCATTACAATGAGACCATCATCACCAATTTCACTCGGATAGGTCACTCATTACAATGAGACCATCTTCATCATTCCCACTTGGGAATGTTGCCTATTATAATGAGATCATTTCCTATGTCATTCACAATATCATCATCTTTCATCCTTTGAGTGTCCTATTTAGGCCTCAATTCTTAGGTAGTGCGCTTTCTAGCCCTATCTAACCAGCTCTTCTGAGTGTGCTTTATAACCCTCATTCTCACTTCCAGATGGATCAACCAATTCTTGGTCTGGTAAATTCATTTTTCTTTTTCTTTACAGCGCTTACTATTTAAAGTCTTTTACAAGACTTTAGTCGTAAGCATTCTAAAAAGGGGGGCAAATGTCATAACCGATTTTTGGGTTATTCCCTAAATCTACCAAAAAATAACAAAAATAAAATGGGCTGGTGTCAGTAGAAAAATCAAATTGGAAATTTTAGATGTTTTTGAGAGTTTGGTCGTACCTCTTTTTGCCCAAGAATGAAGGAAACTACAGATTCAATGCTAAAATAATTTATTATTCAATAAATCTATTTAAAACTTAAGTCGAAAGGCATAATTATATTTTATGAGCCAATTTAATTTAATCATTGGCCAATTTAAAGTGTAATTATGTTTAGAGTTCAATTGAGAGCCAAATTGAAGGATTTAATTAAGTGCAAGAGCTTAATTATACTTTAAATGGATTTAATTAAGTGCAAGAGCTTAATTATACTTTAAATGGATCAAATTAATTTTATTAAGGGCTTAATTGGTGATAAATTAATTTTGGAAGCCTAATTTGGGTTAAATTGAGAAGATCAGAATTTTCGGTAACGAAACTTTTAGGGTGAAATTGGAAGCCAAAATTGAACCAAAAAACATCATTTTTCCTTGTTTCCCATATTTTGAACAAAAATTGGATATCGTAACCAGTTTATGATTATCTGTTGGTATTTGGCCAAAATATCAAAATAATTTAACAATTATTTTGTTTTAGCTATCACAGTGTAAAATTACATTATAAAGTACACTCATAGATAGTAAAAAAATGTGTTTTTTTTTAAATACAGTGTAAAATTCTTTCGGGTTAGTCTTTCAACTCGCAATGAGGTAGAGATTCTCTCACTAAGAGAAATCTACTTCGAACCTTAGAAAAAGACCAATAAAAAATCAAACTTAGGAAAACAATCAAAGAACAATGCAGCTTGCCATAGGTAGGGTGCACTGGGGTGATGGGTCTTGCCCTTGTACAACAAGTCCCCTTACCCAAACTCTCGCAGACCAATAGGTTTCCTAGTGACCGTAATACTAGGTGGTGACTCCTGATATTTATAGTTGTAATTTTTTACAATTATAAAACACACACCTATTTCACCGCGCGTCGTTGTCTCCCTAATCCGGGGACGACGGGGCTCGAAGCGTGAAAAATCATCGTTGCGATGGGTAGTGTGCGGTAGTAGTTGGCCTTTTTGGGTTTTTAAGCATGTTTTTCATGTTCTTGGAAAGAACATTACCTTACCCCACAATTTAAATTGTTTTTTTTATCCATTTCTTTACACAAACACCTTAAATATACTTGATTACTAAATAATATATGGTTTATTTGCATTAATACAAGTTTTTAATGAAGATTAATCATTGGGTTCAATTTTAAAGCACAATTTATTTTGACCAGATTGTTATGTTTCTTTGATAATCAAAGTTAATGTATGCTAGATTATTGATCCTTGTTTGATTTTAACATGTATGCGTCTTTGTTTTGACCATATTTGGTCTAATCTGGATCCCACATTGTTGAGTTAGGTTTCAATGTTTTTCATTCATGTTCTATATTTTTTGTGTTTGTTTCATTTTATATAAAAGTGTTTGGCATGGTTATTGTTATTGTGGTTGAGGTTGAAAAAAAACAATTTTATAAAAATTGCTTTTAACTGCGGTTCAAAACTGAAATTGAAGTGTTTTGCTAAAACTGTGGTTGAGTTTGAGGTTTAATGAAAAGTAGTTTCGAGTGTTTTGTTACCATGCTTTTCATATTGTTGTCAGCTTATAAAATGACTTTAAAGGACACACATATTTTTTTAAAAAAAATATTGTAGATTTAATTATCATAATAATAAAATATAATTAATAATTAAAGTAAATTACACACTCGTTATTATTCTTCCATCAAACTACTTGCAAATCCATCATGAACTAAATTTATATGATACGTCAAGGCCTCTACGATCCCTTGCTATTTGATCGATGAGCAACATCTAGTAAAATATCATCAGGAACAACATCTGCAATCCATAAATAGTGTTGTTTCAGGATCTCTATCTACATGTTGCAGAGATATAATTTCAAGAAAAAAATTCAGTTGCAAGTTTCTAATTCATAATCAATCGAAAAGCAACGGGGTTGTGGAGTAAAATGAAGTGACACACCTTTCCCTTTCATCAGGGTTGATCTCTATCTAAATAATTTTTTATTTTTAAAAAAATAAGATTTTTTTTAAATCAGACTAGGCCTGTCCCAAACCAAATGGGTCGGCTAGCCAAGTTCGGCCAAAAAGGCCCAACTCTGCGAGACTTGGGCTGAGCCGAGAGCAGGTCCAGCCCAGCCCAAGAGTTCAAATAAAAGGCACAAAACAGTAAAATGGTGTATTATACCTTTCATTCATGTTTTGAATTATTCGACCATGTTACTGATCACGTAAACAGTAACATGTCGACTGTGATGAGAGGGTCAATGGCCGATACCAACGGGTAGAGGAGGGCGAAATGGTTCTTCCTTTAGTGGTGACGTCGGAAATGGTGCCCTGTGGTAGCCGATATGAGCCTCGGAAGGTTAAATTTGGTGTTGCTGCCGTTGGTTCTGCTAACACCGGGGTTGTTGTTGATATTGTTGCTGGAGAGAGGATCAGAGAAGGAGTTGTCATGGCTGTGGAGGAGAGAGAGGGATTTGTCGTGACTGCATATGGAGAGAGAGAGAGGGCAGTGGGTATGCTTGTGGAGGAGAGAGAGGGAGTTGCGCCGACGACAATGAGAGGAAGCTAACGACGACGCTAATGAAGCTTAACTTTAGCTGATATAAAAATGTTAATTGTTAGTTATATATGCAGTTACTTGTGTTTGATTTGAGATGCTATTGATTCTTTAATCCCATTTGTTCAACTCGTGTTTACCGCATGTCCGTAAGTTTGCGTTTGTTTTGAAAAGCATCGAAAGATGCTTTTCAAAATGCGGTGCAACCGCAGGTATTTAGGTGGGACCCACAAAAAAAATCTAGGGTCCCATTTGGTATTTATTGCGTTTGGCCTTGCGATTTGCTTCAACCACAGGTTGAACCACGGAGCCAAACGACATCTAAGGATTTTTGAGTTTTTTTTGGTGTTTAATATATCTTTGGGATTTGATTTTGTTTTTAGGTTGTTTTTGGATCAATCATGATTGTTTTGTTCTATTTGTGGTGGAACTAGAATTTTTCAACTCAACTTGGTTGGGTCAAGATTGGGCAAAAAGGTTAAGATCCTATTGTGTTAGTTATATTTTTGTTAAAGGTTTTTTTTGTTTAAGGATATGTTTGCAAAACACTCAATAGACTTATTTTTGTAGCTATATTACAAAGAAAAATAAGTTTTTGCTAAACTAAACCTTATATATATATATAAAAAGCCCATCGTAGTGCGCAGGCAATTAACCTTGTGTAAGCCTAAACAAACTTGTTGTAACACCCGTGCTATATATATATATATATTGCCCGCGCACTACGCTGGTCTTTTTTCAATATAGAAAATTGATTGATTTTGTGCGTGTTATAATTAGTTATTCTAATATCTAATCAATAAAATTGTAATCCATAAAATCTGTTAGAAATGAGTTTTTTGTCTATCTAAAAGTGATTGAATATTGTTATTATTAAAACTATTTTGATAATTATTTAATTGACATATTGTACAATTGGAGTCGATAAAATTCTTTGAACATGAGACATGTGCTTCGTGTAACATACTGATTGATTGTTGTGTATGTTTTATTTATTTGTTGAATTATTTCATTAGCAAATAGTAAAATTACAATCGATTAATTTTAGCACAGATGAATGATTTGTTTTACACAACAAACAATTTGATTGGTGATTTTATTTTAACTACTCGGGTAATAATTTAATTGGTAGATAGCAAAACTTCAATTGATCAAATTGACTAAAGATGAGTTATTTGTTGCCTGCAACATACTAATTTTTGTTGAACATTTTTTAACTATTTGACAAATTAATTTATTTGACAGATAACAAAAATACAACTGCTAAAATTTATTAAAGATTAGTTTTTCAAATGTTTTCTTCATATTATTATATTAAAAGTATTTTAGAGCATTGAGATTAAATTAATATGAGATTTATAAAGAAAAGTCAGTTCAATTGTTTTATATATATTTTAAGACATTAATATATATAAAAAATCACAATATATAATTAACTTCACCTATTTTTCAAGGAAAAAATCCTAAAAATAATTATTATCATTATTCCAAATGTCTTATCTATAGTAAAATAAATACATATAAAAACTACATAATCTATAATTTTTTAAGTTGATTATTTAGTTCATATGTATAACATTATAAAAAAAGTATAGGACCATTAACAATTTTGTTATATGTTTTAAGAAATGGTGTTGGCTGTGGCGAAATGCATGATAATTTTTTTATTATTAGTGTAGATAATTTGATGCAATTTTTTTACCTGTCTTGTCCACGTGTTGCTTCGTATATTTTTTTTATGTGATATGAGATTTGAAATATCATACATAAAAAAAGCCGTATAAGTTATTTTTTCATAAAATAACATTAACCAATGAATTATTTTGATTATTATTCTCATTGTTAGTGTTATAATTACTAAATTGTCATAATTATTATAAAAATAACATTAACCAATGAATTGTTTTGATTATTATTCTCATTGTTACTATTATTATTACTAAATTGTCATAATTATTATCACTGTTATTATGAACATTATTGAAAATAAGTAATATTTTAATGATTTGTGGCAATACTATCATTGCCACTATCATTATTGCTATCAAAAGAAATGAAAGTATTTGTTTTTATTTTTTAAGATTTAATTCTTTATTTTTAATTTTATATGAAATTAGAAAACTGACATTAAAATAATTTGATATTTATAAAAAAAATAGTTCATTTTTATATATATATTCTAAGGCATTAATATTAAACATATATCAAAATATATAATTATTCTCAATTTTTCAAGAAAAAATATCTTTAAAATAACCATATCATTATTTTAAACACATTATCCACAATGAGATGAAAATTCAAAAGAAAAGAAATAATTGAAAGTTTTGTAGGTTGATTATTTTGTTAAGATGTATAGCATTATTATAAACAAATATTAGACCGTTAATATTTTTTTAACATGTTAAAAAAATTGGTTTTGAATGTGGTGAAACGCGGGGAAAGTGGCTCGTATATTTTTTTATTGTAGATAACTTGAGCAAATTTGTCTACCCATTTTGTTTATGTGTTGCATCATATTTTTTTATTTACGTGATATTAGATCTGAAATATTATACATAAAAATATTGTAAAAGTAATCTTGTAACAAAAACAACATCAACCAATGAATTATTTGGATTATTATTATCATAATTGTTAAATTGCTGTTAAACTATCACAATTATTATAGCTGTCATTATAACTATTATTATAAATAATTAATATTCTGATTATTATCGTAGTATTATCGTTGTCACCATCATTATTGTTATAATCATTGTCATTATTATCACAGTAATCATCACTATAATCAACACCCTTATTTTTATTAAGATAATCAAAATTATAATTATCATTTTTTTTGTCATCACTAATATTTTTTATATTATTTTATGAGTTATTGTTATTCTTATCATCAAAGCTATAATTATTAATACAATGAGCATAATAATCATTATAAGAAAAAAATATTTGACGTGAAGAATAAATAATAAAAAAAGGAATAAACAATAAATATCAATTTTCAAATGATCACCAACACAAATTAAAATTTAAACATTAAATAAAAAAACAAACTTAATAACAAAGGAAATAATAAAAAATTAAAAACAAAAACTAAGAGCATGTACATATTAGCATAAACAAAAATAACAACCATTTCATATATATATATATATATATATATATATATATATTAAAAATAAAGAAATGAAAATAAAATCAAAGATTAAAAGTATAAAGGCCAAAATGATTTCATTTAAAAGACATTATTGAAACAGATCTAAACTTTGATACCAAAAAAATCAAAGGATTTAAACCAAATCGGAAATTAAAAGCTTGAGGACCGAAATGAAACTAAAATATATAATCAATTTCAATTGAATGGTAAAATTGAAACAAATCAAAACTTTGATAACGAATATATTACAGATTTAAAACCAATCCAGAAATTAAAAAAGTGAGGAACGAAATGAAACTATAATATATAATCAATTTCCATCGAAGAACAAAATTGAAACCAATCAAAACTTCTATAATAGAAATTAGGACCATGCAACACAATCAAAAGATAAGGGATTGAAATGAAAACACTAACAACAAGAGGGACTGCCGAGCACTATCGCCTGCAGGACAAAGAAAAGGGTGAAAAAACTTTCGACCGCCCATCGGCACGTTCCCTGTGACCGTGGGACACAACACGTTCCACCATAAGGTGAAGGTCATGAAGGCACATCTAGTGACATGCCAGATGAACATTTTTCACCACTGGAATTGACCGCACGCGCCACCTGAAGGGGGTGCGAGGCCGAAAAATGGTCGGGCGCGATCGGCGGGACACGCCTGCAGTATTCGACATAAAATATTTTAAAAAATGGTAAATTATCTAAAAACCCTTACAGCCAATTCTTGAATTTTGTCTTTTATGGAGGCATATAAGTATTTATACATTCAAGATTACTGTTCATTATGCAATAAATTAATATTTAAAAAATAGTAAATTACCTAAACACCACTATAGCCAAATCTTGTATTTTGTCTCTTATGAGGGCGTATCTGTATTTACACATTAATGTTATTGCTCATTAAAAATATGAAATTACCGTGACACCCTTGTATGCAATTCTTGTTTTTTTTATCTTATTATGGGATATGATAATTATTTTATTGTGCACATAAATGCAAAAAATCAAAAATATCCCTGAATCCAAGGTTAAAATTCAGGTACACAAAGAGATAAAATAATAATTTCACTATTACCATGTATAATGAATACTTGAGCTAATTTAGTTTTTGTATTAATATTAATATTAATATTAATTTAAAAAGATACTGAAAAACTCTATTTTGATCCTTTTCAAGAAATATTCCTCATATTAAATAAAAAGTACACCAAAAAATCTTGTTCCGCTTCAGCCGCTCTTGCTGTTAAGACCCTCCACCACGCTCTGCCGGCACATCCAACCCTTACACTGCGCCAATCAACTGCATCCACTTGGTCTGCCTTGTGTTCGTTTATGCGGCTGATGAGGCAGAGCATCCTCTGCTCTCGCATTTTTACTCTCCCTTTTTATTCTGCAAACTTCATTCCTGTTCGAGCGTACATACCCATAGCTCGCTTTTTCGCTCTCCCTTCCCTTTCTCTTTCTCATCGCAGTATAACCATGCCTCAGGTACACACAAATTCCAATTCTATAATAATTGATAGTGTTTTGTTTATAATTGTTGGATGAATTGGGATTTTTGCAGAGGGAACGACAAAAGAGGAACGTCGAGGCAAATACCGATAAGGCGGCTTCTTCCTCATCGATGCCAAGTGCGGTGGCTGAAGAAGTCACTGACAGAATTGGTGGGTTGAGAATAAGAGCTGAAAACGAAGTACAAAAAACTATTTGGAAGCCCGAGTCTTCTCAAACTATTGCCAATGCTGATGTTGAAAATGTGTCCGAAACAACTCTAAAAAGCAGTGCTAGTTTGAGTAGAATATTCAAGGGTAATTTGTTGGAGAATTTTACAGTTGATAATTCGACCTATTCACTTGCTCAAATAAGAGCCACTTTCTATCCTAAATTTGAAAACGAAAAGTCTGATCAAGAGGTACTCTCGCTGATTTCTCTCTTTTGATTTCTTTGTTTTCATTTTTTTTATGATTTGGATAATCTGTTGCCTGTTCATCGCAGATTAAACCAATTTGTTTCTTCCACTTTGATATGCGCAGATTAGGTCCAGGATGATAGAAGTGGTGTCTAAAGGGTTGGGAACCTTGGAGGTAAAGGGTTTATAAAAACTTTGCATTAAAAATCTGTTGACTTTACTTACCCTCTCTGACATTCTGTTCATACGCATATTTGAAAAAAAATAATTTTTTTTGTATTTTCATTTTTTTATTTTGAATTAAAGATTTTTTTGGTATTTTTAAATCATTCATGTTCTATGTAAAATAATTTAAAAAATTAAAAAAAAATCATTTTAATGTATATTTAAATAAAAAACACTTTCAATATAACCTCAAATATACTCTCAAACAGTCACACTATTTTCTGCCTCTTTTGTCTGTTTAGCAAAATCCACACATTATCGAATTGACAACATTTGGCACTTTCGATTGGCCATGAAGTGAAAACCCATCAAACTACAGTTAGATTTTTCCAGTCTTTCGTAGATATCATCTTAATCCAGAATTTGTGGTTATTATTCTTTAGATGTTTTCTTCTAGTTTAATGATATGCTTTACTGCTTGGCTCTGTTAGTAATGACCTTTTCCACAGGTAACTCTTAAACATTCCGGGTCCCTTTTTATGTATGCGGGTCATGAAGGTGGAGCGTATGCCAAAAACAGTTTTGGGAATTTGTATGTGCACGATATCCTTTCACCCCTTCTCCTCTCTCCCCATGTCTAGCGGTTCTAGTGTGCTGTTTTATCAATTTTAGACTGGTGCTTTTTATTTCTCAATTGCTCATCTTGTTTCTGCTTTTGCTTAATTGGTGGGCAGGTGTGTTTCATGCACTGTCCCTACCACATTTTTCACACTCCATCATCAATGGTTACCTTTTCTCCAATTGCATAAGATGTAGCTTGCTGAACATAGTTTTATAATGTAGATACACTGCCGTTGGTGTCTTTGTTCTTGGACGGATGTTTCATGAGGCATGGGGAACTGCAGCTGGAAAGAAGCAAGTGGAGTTCAATGATTTTCTTGAGGTGATATTGGAATAAGATTTAGAATGTGCTAAGAAAGGAAAAGAGAATAGATTCTTCACGCCCCGTTTTGACTTGTTAATTTTTTTAGTCAATCCTATGTTGTATAATTACACAGTTTCTGTTTCTCTCTCCTGCTCATCATTTATGTTCCTTTTGTCTGTTGCATTTATGTTTATGTGTAATGCTTATACCAACAGTTTTAAGGCTCCATTTCTGTCCAGCTTTCCTTATCTAACTGCAATGTCGGTTTGCTTGCTGATTTCTGATTCCTCATCTGGTTCAAAGTTTTTCCTAGTTCATCATCTTACTACTATTTGAGCATAACTCCTATTATCTTATCATTATTTCATGTTTCACCATCAAAATAGTAAAATTGAGCTTTACTTGTTGGAACTAACAGTATCATTTCCTCCATTCAGATAAACCGCATGTGCATATCAATGGAACTAGTTACAGCTGTTCTAGGAGACCATGGGCAACGACCTCGAGAAGATTATGGTAGTGTGCTTCTTCCAAATTTTTTGACTTAGAATTTCCAAGTACTTCACATGATCTTTAAGACACCGACTTCTTGTCATTATTCTTTTATAGAATTAATTGCAAGCTTGAGCTTTTATTAGGAAGGTATTTTTTGATTGATCTAACTTGTTTGGAGTGAGAGCTTAAGTTTTATGGTGTTGATTGGATGACCAAAATTTGGTATTCATGGTTTTATTATGCCTCAGATTTTGGCAAGGAACTTCAAAAGAAGATGAATAGTGGATGCAAATAATTGCGACTTTTGTCATTATAATGAGATTGACAATGTGATGTTTACTTTAAAATTGAATTGACAAGTCAGATTATTGTGAGGGCATATGTTCTCCCTTCTCCAGTATGTTGTTGCCACATTTAACTAATTCCTTTGGGCTTGTGGAATTTCCTTACTAATGCTCATGCCCTGTGTTCTTGCTGCAGTGGTGGTGACAGCAGTCACTGAACTGGGCAATGGAAAGCCAAAGTTCTACTCAACTCCTGAAGTGATTGCCTTTTGTTGGAAATGGCGTCTTCCAACAAATCATGTTTGGTTGTTCTCAACAAGGTAATGATCTGGAATCTGTATTGTTTGTCTGCTGTAAGAATTGATTTAATTTAGAGATTTATCTCTCAATTAATAGTTGTCATAGTGTTGATAGAAGATAGTCTCTTGAATTCTGAGATGTGTCTGTCTTACAATCTTAAAGTGGTTGGAACAATTGAGGAAGGGTTAGAATTGAAAAATGTCATCTGGTTAATTTGGGTGGAAGGAAGAGAATCTGATTTTCAAATAGAGTTCAAGGAGGATTTACTTGAGATATCACCAAGGGAGAATTATAAATGAACCTCTTATAGATCAAAAGAATAGAAAAATTAGAAAGAAACTAAGACAGTATGGATGGGGCACCTAGACTCTAGCAATACAAAATATGATTCATTTGACCAATATAATGTCCATAAAAAAGTGGAAATTACAAATACTTTTGTATTACTGGTTGGTTTTGGTAAAGATATGTCATATGTCCTCCCACTTTTGAGGTCCGGACAATGTTCTAAGCATTAGGTGTAAAGCAAGCATGACTTTTCTTAACTGAGAATTTCCTTCATTGGGAAGCTTTTCATCTCCTGATTAGGAAATTTTCACAAAAGCCTCAAAATTGAGCGCTTAATTGAGAAGTGAAAGAAATCCTAAAGCACTGCATTCTATGTGGTAAACTTAAATTTTTCTTGCTGGAAGAAATTTTAACAGTTGACTGCTGAAAATTATAGAAATATGGCTAGACATAGTGTAAAATGCTGAAACTTACAACCAAATGCCTGCATCAGACCCTTTTCTTCTATGTAGCTACCTGGCTGGTTTCTATAATGGAAGATTTGTTACAAAGAGGAAACTTTTTGTCTGCCTTTTCATGATTGCTAAATCATGCATTCATTTAATTTTCTGGTTATGCCACAATAGTTTCATTATCTTCTTTTTCTTTTTCTTTTTCTTTTTTCCTTTCAAGTTATGTTTAAGATTAAGGTAATTACAATAAAGAGATGCTTAAGATTAAGGAAATTTTCCTGGAAAAGGGAATTGTAGGCCAGAAGGATTTCCAAGTTTTCCAAGTTACTTTTCGATCTTATCATTTAAGCTAACTTTTTTTCTTTCTTTCTTTCTTCTCAAAGAGGTAATTAGGTTTTCTTCGGTGTAGAAATGCCATATAATATCTTGTCTTCAGTACCAGAATTGCACTTCATTTCTTATATTGCACATGGTAAAAAAGAAAGCAAAAAAATAACTCTCTATACTTGCCTGGTTCTTATTTTTCTCCAGAAATGAAGTTTAAAATCAGATCTTATAATCTAGGAATTTTACTTTTCAATTTATATTTTCTTGGCAGACCCTTCATATTTTTCATCTTCTCAAAGAAGAATTAAGTTCTCGCGAGTATAGAAATGCCATTGATATTTGTTTTGAGGACAAAAAAAACACTTTTCTTCTTTCCTATTTGGGCTGCATCTGACACGAGAAACTAAAGGAAAATCTATTTATAATCTTTGTGTAATATTATTTTCTTTCTGGAAGAAAGTTCAATTCATTGTAATTTAGCAATATAACTATCATGGTACACTGGAAGGATAATGGGAACTGTTTATGCAGCACTAGTCTTGGTATCATTAAAATCCACTAAAGTTATAAATGTCTGCTGTTGGAACAATCATTGAAAGAAATTGTTGAGTACTTTATTTTTTTAAGCCCCAATTAATGTTTTATTAAAGGTAACTCACTTGAAGAAATTTTTTATTACAAGTGACTTTGAACTGCTCAGTGTGTGATCTTATATGTCTTGAAAGCTAGTTGAGATACATTTTGTAATTTATATATATACTTTGTTAATCAAGGAGATCAGTGACATCCTTTTTTGCGGCCTATGATGCATTGTGTGAGGAAGGATTGGCAACAACTGTTTGTAGGGCTCTTGATGAAGTTGCTGATATATCTGTGCCAGGTGGAGTTTTAAAGTAGAATGTGCTTCAAATATGTTGTGATTTTAGATAATTGAATTATATGTGAAGTAATAAAGTCATGGATTTTTGAAATTTCTCCATTTTCCATGTCATGAAAGTGTGCATGAGTGATGATTGTGGGTAACAACATAATTTTCTAACAACAAATGAAAAGATGAATTGTATGCATATAATCTATGCATAGTTGGGATGGAAGGGTGAGGTGTGCTTGTGCTCAGAATCAATTATTGATAATTCAGAACAAACATCTCTTTTCATTGTTTTAAGTTTTGTCATAATCAATGAGAGTTGAAAATGTAATTTAACTAACTTAAGATATTTATAGCATTAATTAGGTTTTATGGATATCCAGGTTCAAATGACCATGTAAAGGTGCAGGGTGAAATTTTGGAAGGTCTCGTGGCTCGTATTGTTAGTCATGAGAGCTCAAAGCACATAGAGGAGGTATTGAGAAAATATCCTCCTCCACCAGTTGAGGGAGGTATGATGCGTTGTGTACTTTGCTCACACCTCTTTTTGTTTTACGGTCATTTGGTTACTCTTATTCATCTTTTGATTTACTTAATGTTCTACTTTTTGAAGTTGACAAGCCCATAATTTTTTTTCTTTCATTTAGATTCTACTTGTATATCCTACCATGGTCCCTACAATTTTTGATGTGTATAGACATAAAATGATTGTAATCTACCCATGCCTATCCTCATTTATTGGTTCACCATTTATTGTCTTTGTTGAAAAGGTCAATGCAATGCCCTCCCATCCCCTTCTTTATCCTTGTGATCACTGTACAGACACAATCAATGAAAATCGCTTTTTGATATTTTTGAATTACATCTAATTTGGTTTTATACTCCAGCTAGCCTTGACCTGGGGCCAAGTCTAAGGGAAATTTGTGTTGCAAATAGGTCAGATGAAAAACAGGTGAGTCAGAGTTATAATCAACCTGAAACAAAAAAACATTATATTTGCTTTAGAAAATTAGATTGTAAAAGTAACTTAATTGAATCCATTGCTGTTTGATTTGTGAAACACTGCTGCAGCAAATAAAAGCCCTCCTTCAGAGTGTTGGCTCTTCATTTTGCCCTAACTTTTCAGACTGGTTTGGGGTTGAATCTGGTGATAGCCATTCCAAAAATGCCGACAAATCTGTTGTCTCAAAATTTTTACAAGCTCACCCTTCTGATTTTTCTACCACCAAGTTGCAGGTGAGGCCATTCAATATTATTATAAAATGTTGCTTCATAATTAATTTTCATGCTCTCAAAATAATACAATCCTGTAGGACATTTTGACTATCATGGTTTGCGAATTAATTCAACTTTTTTTTGTAGAGCCAATATAGTGTTAAAAAGCTGCATATGGTGCTGTTTCTGAAGTTCTAATTTTAATTCTTGATTGATCTAGGAAATGATTCGTTTGATGAGAGAAAGACGTTTACCAGTTGCTTTTAAATGCCATCATAACTTCCACAAAATCAGTTCTGTATCTGTTGACAATCTTTTCTATAAAATGGTCATTCATGTCCACAGTGACTCTGCTTTTCGGCGATATCAAAAAGAGATGAGGTTTTTGTTTGAACTTACAATTTAAATTCCTGTTTTAATATCATTAGTTTTTCACAAATAATGTTTGCTTTTATCTTATTATCCATGCTGCCTAATTAAATGATTTCCATGTTGTAGGTCCAAGCCTGGATTATGGCCATTATACCGAGGTGAAACTCTTGAATCTTGTAACCTAGGATGATTTAACTTTAGGTTGTATTGCAAAATTTCAGTTATGTTAAGATAACACACGCGCGCGCGCGCGCGCGTGCATGTACATTTATTCTTATTATGCATATATGAAGTTAAAATTTTGTGTTTGCAATGTTTGACAAGTTGCATTTTTGTAAAAATGCTATCTGATAGTGATTTAAGCATTGTTCGATTGTGAAGCCAACAGAGAGAATATTACATTACTGACGGTATACATTTAGATGTTCTGAAAAGTATAAATGCCGAGAAATACATTGAGTTAATCAAGATACAATTTTATATTTATAAACCCCATCTCCAATTTGTTCTGCTCAATAACTGAAATGAATCAATGAAAGGGGACAAATGTTTGGGTAATACTTATAAAAATCTTTATATTATATGAAGTGTTATCATGTCCCTATATATATATACACACACACACACACACACACACACACACACACACACTATTTCTCATGTTAACTTGTTGGATTTTGAGAGGAGTGGGGGGAAATGGGAAGTGGGAGCTCGAGTAATTCACAGTACTTCTAACATCTTTTTATTGATGTAGGGTTTTTTGTTGACATTAACTTATTCAAGGCTAATAAGGAAAAAGCTGCTGAAATTGCAAAAAACAACATAGTTGGAATTGTTAATGATAGAGCAAAAGGTGATTTAGCTGATGATGATGCAAATTTGATGATCAAACTGAAATTTCTTACATACAAGGTATGGGATTTTCAACATATTTTTATTTGATTTTAAATTGTATGAGAAGGTGTAAAAGTTTTGTTCATGTTTGAATGTTAGAAACTTGCAAAGCAATGATGCTTTTAATTATATATTTTTGATAAGTGCTGCATTTGTTTGTTTAATTTTTAAAAAGAGAGATTATCACAAGGAGTTTTACAAACTTTTTTTTTTATTAAGTTCTGCATTTGTTTGTTTAATTTTTCAAACGAGAGATTATGACAAGGATTTTTACAAAACTTTTTTTTTAAAGCTTACAAAATAAGTCAATTATCCAACAAATTATCGTAGAATTTAGCAATTTGATTTTAGTAAATTTTCCCCCTTTCTCCTCAATGCACTTTTCCTTTCTGGTTATTATTGTCTTTGTATTTTATGAAGTTGCTTTTCTTTTTTAAATTGGCCTAATACTAATATGGTGCTTTTACTTTTCAAGTACAATTTTTACTTTCCATTTCTACTTTAAATTTATTAAAGCATACAATAAAAATAAGAAAAAAAAATTATTAACAAACGTTTTTCCAATATAGGAAATAGTGCCCCCATTGAAATTTGCATTGAAAATAAGAAATGATGAAGAGAGATTAGGAAAGATGAACCAAACAAGCTTAAAATCAGTTTGAAGTTGCAAGCTGGTTCATTCTCCATACTATCCAAGAAATGAGTATACATGATATTATATGTTTGTTAGATAATTTTTTATATCATATTGAACTTGAAGAGATAAAAACAATATTATTTTTTTAGTTGAAGAGACTATGACAAAAATATAAAATAAATATATTAACATAGATAGGTGCACTAGTATTGTCCATATGAAGAGGAGTTGGTGTATCCTGTGGGAAACCAAGCTCATAAAGAAGCCCATGTAGCCAAAATATCTCTGAGTAGGCTTGAGACATAGCTCTGTATTCAGATTCAGTTGAGGACTTGGAAACTCTATCCTGTTTCTTGCTTTTCCATTAAATGAGTGCAGGCTCATGGAACATACACCATCCATAGTGGATCTTCTAGTGTATGAACATCCAACATAATCAATATTACTATAGGCATTCAGAGTAGGAGAAGCACCAGTAGGATAGCATAGCCCTCTCTGTAGAGTACCATTCACATACCAAATGATTCTTTTAATAGCAACCAGATGAAGATGTCTAGGGGAAGCATTGGACTGACTAACTGGTTGAACTGCATAAGAGAGATATGGCCTAGTGTTTGTTAGATAGATCAGACTGTCCATAAGTGTTCGATATACTGTTGGATCAATTAATAACTCTCCCTCATCCTTTCGAAGCCTTACATTGATTTCCATTGGTGTATCAAGTGGTGGCAAATCCTAGAGACCAGCTGCAACCACCAAGTCCATGGCATATTTGTGCTGTGATAAAAATAGTCCATGTGTGCCAGCTCTAGACCAAGAAAATAGGCTAGATTACCAGAAAGGACTGTTGCAAGTGCTGTTTGAGGTGATGTATTAGGCTTAAATCAGTATCAGTGATGACTATATCATTAACATACACTAGGACAAGCACAACACCATTGGCAGTAGTGCACAAGAATAAGGATGCATCATATTTGCTTTTTAGAAACTCAAAATCAAGAGTAGAGGCAAATTTGGCTAACCATGCACGAGGAGCTTGTTTAATTCCATACAAGGACTTACGTAATTTATACACAGCAGAGGTGGGCGTAGAAAACAAGTCTGCAGGGGGTCGCATGTAGATATCCTCAGCTAGATCCCCATAAAGAAAGGCATTCTTCACATCCAATTAGTGTAAACACCATTGCTGTGAAGCTACAATGGCTGAAATGGTGCGTATTGTAGTCATCTTGGCCACTAGAGAAAAGGTCTCCTCATAGTTAACTCCATATTGTTGATGATTCCTAAGAGCTACCAGTCTTGCTTTGTGTCTGTCCAGGCTGCCATCAACCTTGACCTTCACTAAATACCCATCGACACCCAAGAGGTGTGACACCTGCAGGGCACTCAACAACATCCCAAGTGTGATTAGTTTTTAGGGCATGTAGTTTTTCCTTCATAGCCTGCTGCCAACATGGTTCTTTAGCTGCTTGTGAATAAGTTGTAGGTATTGCAATAGAATGTAGTGTAGCAGAGAGAGCAGACTGGGAGGATTGAGTCTTGGATGGGTTAAACCCATACTTGTTAGGAGGTACTGAAACTCTAGCAGATCTTCGTAAAGAAGGCAGTATAAGAGGTAAGTCATTTTATCTTAGAATCTAAATGATGCCTAGAATCAGATGGCAGGACAATAGCTGAAGGGGGATTGCACATGTGGTTGTCTATGTTTGTACACCAATAGTGGCTGACTGATTGAGGACACCAGTGGCAGGAGTTTGTAGTGTATCATCCTGACCACTAGTGTCAGGATTAGTGAAAGAAGTTAACAAGACATGTGTGTTGGGTAATGCTGAGGAAAACATAGAAAAGAGCAGTAATAAGGGCTTTTACCCAAAACTTTGGTGGAACAAAAGTGTCAATAAGCAAGGTTCTAATGACATCCAAAAGATGTCGATTCTTACGTTCTGCTACTCCATTTTGTTATGGTGTATAGGAATATGATCTTTGAGAAATAATGCCTCTGTTTTGCAAGAATGAATGTAATTCATTCGACATATATTCTCCTCCAGAATCTGATCTAGGATTTTGACAGTGACATCAAATTGATTTAGTCCTAGAAAGAGTTTGAACATGGTGAATACTTCTGATTTCTTTTTCAGGAAGTAAACCCATGTATAACGACTATAATTATCTATAAAGGTTACAAAGAATTTGTAACCTTCATGAGATAGAACAGGACTGATTCCCTATACATCACTATGGATAATATCAAATGGTTTTATGGCTGTACTTCCCTCAGAAGGAAAGGGTAATCTTATACTTTTGCCAAGCTTGCTTGTAGCACAATCAAAGAACAAACTAGAAGAGGAATGCATTTTATTGTTTATTAGTCCAGATTTCAGAAGATGGGATAAAACTTTATGATCTGGATGACCAAGACGCCTATGCCAGACTTCTTTAGATACTTTTGGAATAGTACAGACAAGAGATAAAGCAGGAAAGGAAACTATGTTGTGCGGAACAACAAATTGTAAGAGAAATAGACGTCCATGCTTAGAACCCCTTTGCTATCAACTGGCCTGTCATTTGATCCTACACAATACAACCTTGTTTAGAAAAATAAACCTTGCAATTATTGTCTACAAGATGCCCAACAAAAGCCAAATTTACAGCCAGATTTGGTGAAACACAAACTTTTTAAAGGAGGTTTATCACCAACAACTGCAATGAGAAGAATACTTTGAACCTGTGATGTTCCATAGTATTTTCCAAGATTTCTTAATCCTTTCAAAGAGTTTGTCATATGATTAGAGGCTTCGGAGTCTAATATCCAAGAAGAGAGTGAAGAGGCAACATTACCTTGAAGGCCAAGTGTGGTAAATACACTTACAATCATTTCTTGTACCATTTCTTTGGTTAAGGCTGTTTCTATAGAGGACACATTACTGGCGACCACATTGCAGTGTTGGTTGTGTGACGATTCTTATTGAATAGTGAAGGTGGTTGAATGGGACACTCCTTAATAATGTGTCTAGGCTGGTTGCAATAATTGCAGACTTTGTTTGGACAGTGTGGTGCAATATGTCCATACTTCTTGTAGCTATAACATTATGTTTTTCTCATCTCAGATCCTCTCCCGCTAATGTAGGTAGCATAAGCCACAAGAGCAACTATTGTTTGTTCCATGGTGTTCTGAGTATGGAGACATTGTTCTTCATGCAAGAGTTCTCCAAAACAAGCATCTAGAGATGGAACAGGATCTCTATTCACGAAGAGGCACAAACTAGATCATATTTAGAGATCAATTTCATCAGAAATTGATCTCTTTGGTTGATCTTATGAACCTGTTGCACTGCCAATACCCCTTCTTTAGACATCTTGGCTGTAACAAGATCTGAATAATCATTCCATAGTGTCAAGAATCCAGCATAATACTCCTGGATTGATAGATCTCCATGAGTGTAGTTAGCAATGCTCAATTCAAGCTGAAATCTCCTAGCATTGTTATCTTGGCTATAGATTTGTGTGAGATGATCCCATATAGCTTATATTGATCTATGAGGTCTTAAAGACATGATTAAATGTGGTTCCACAGAATTGAGGATCCAAGACATGATTTGTGCATCCTTTGCTACCCATACAGCCTTTGCCCTAGTTGATCCTTCAACATCTAAGTCTCCCTTTTCACTATCATCTACATGACTCCTCAGCTCCTTTCCCTTGAGGAAAATCTCCATTTGAAATGCCTAGGCAACATAATTTGCCTTCTCCATCAAGATAAGACTCTTAAACTCTAGAGTTTCTAAGGATTAGGCTCTGATACCATAATAGAAATGGTTATAATGTCCTCTCTTATTACCTTCTCATATATAGGGTAGAATACATTAATTACAACATCTTTCTATATATCTGAAGCTATATCTAGGGGGGCTGTCATGGTAATATAAATCTACTTATATTTGGTAATTACAATCCTACTTTAATTCAGTATATTTCCTACTTTAATTGAGTATATTTTCCAATCTCCCAATAACTGCAGCATGCTTTCTTTTCTTACTGCCATGTTCTTGATAATTAAATTTTCCTAGTAAATGAAAATTTGCTATATTTGTGTACATGTGAATTTATATTGAATCTGTAAACTTATTTAAGCAATAAGGTGCTGACCGGAGAACTCAAATAATGATTTATGGTTCTATTGACTTTATCTCATCTCAATTGTAATGTGCATTCTGAATCTTTTTTTTTCTTTCTTTCTTTTAATGCAGTTGAGAACCTTTTTGATCCGCAATGGCTTGTCAACTCTTTTCAAGGATGGCCCATCTGCCTACAAGGCATACTATCTAAGGTTAGTTTTGTTCTTATTTTGCTGTAATTTGTGCTGGAAACTTTGCAATTGCATATGCTCCCATATGTAATTTGCATTAAAAATATAGTTAATTGCTGTCAAAATCTTTTGGATTCAATTGAATTCTTAAAGACTCGGGCCCATTTGTCTGCATAGTTTGAGCTTGCTGCATCAGAAATTTCACTGGTGCGGGAAACTAATATTTCTTTCAGAATATGTAACAATGAGAATCTTTACTCCATTCCGGAGTCATACTTCTCCTGTTATAATCATTGTTAGCCATTGACTACAATGCATGCTTGTAATAGCTTCTTTATTATCATACAGTTATGTTCAGTGCAACTGTTTCATGCAATTCTTACAACTTACTAAACATCATGATGCGGAATTGGTGTGTGATCGTGCAGAATGGTGCAAAAGGATCCATATAGCTTACCCCAACTAGTTTGGGATTGAGGCTTGGTTGTTTTTGCTGCTGCTTCTGTTTGTACTTCCATAAATTTAAAGTTTCAGCCCCGGCTTTGTTCACCAAAAATTTCTTTTATATTTCACAGGCAGATGAAAATCTGGGGAACTTCAGCTGAAAAGCAACAAGAACTCAGCAAGATGCTTGATGAATGGTACTGTGAGATGTATCCTGTAATCCCTGATCTGCAACTTATCCTTTTCATACACGGTATACATGATTGGTGAATAGAATCTCTCCCTCGATGTTCAGGGCTGTATACATACGAAGAAAATATGGAAATAAGCAGCTGTCATCTTCAATATACCTGACCGAGGCTGAGCCTTTCCTTGAACAATACGCTAGTCGAAGTCCAGAGAACCAGGATTTGATAGGATCTGCTGGAAGCTTTGTTAGGGCAGAAGATTACATGGCCATCATAGAAGGAGGTAGGGATGAAGAGGGTGGTGATCTTGAGATGAATAAGGAGATGGTGCCCCCCAAGTCCTATTTCCTCATCCAAGGAAACTGTTCAAAAGGATAGGGGTTTGATTGTCTTCTTTCCAGGTAAACATACCTCCCCATTAGATGTATAGCATGCAGTACAATTTTTCATGGTAACTTAAGTGGACCACTTATTTAGCTAATAGGAGATCAATTGGATTTCCTCTTATTTTTCACAACTTTATAGTTTTGAATATCTTGGATTCAAGTAAAAGAAATTTATCATGATATTGTTAGTTGTCTAGTTTTACATCTCTTTATATTTTTTTTTCAATATGGAGCTATCCTTGTGTAGCTCTCTCAGTTACATGTCTGGAGCTAAGCAATTTCACTGAAGTTCTTGGTGCTTTAATTTCCATTTCATGTTATAAAACTGTATACTTGAGAAAATTCAACTTCCAAATATAGAAGTAATTGTAATGTATATGTGGAATTCAATAGTAATTGACATTGTTATATGTGAGGATTTCCTGTTACATTAGAACCTGATATACATTTCTAGCTGTTGACATGCTTCATCGCTGTTAAACTTAAATGTCTCAATCATTTTATCATTTTCTTATAGTTACAGTTTATGTTCCATGGGTCATAGTTGTACAATCTTACTTTCTTAGGCTGTTGGGTTATGTACAATTGTATTCATCATCATCATCATTTCGAGTAAATTATTTTCTTAGTACTTGATGT
The DNA here is from genome assembly GCA_029204005.1 of Salix udensis. Classification (NCBI taxonomy): domain Eukaryota; kingdom Viridiplantae; phylum Streptophyta; class Magnoliopsida; order Malpighiales; family Salicaceae; genus Salix; species Salix udensis. The sequence goes on from CM055034.1 coordinate 24,320,002, forward strand.
TTTGGCATGTTTAAATTTTGATGTTTTGGCATGGTTAAGTTTTAAATCTGATGCTTGTAGAACCTAAACCTGGGCGCCAAACTTTTTAATTTTCAGAACCGTAGTCCTATTTGAATCCCACATAAGAACCTTAGACATTTTGTGAGAATTTGAAACTTGGGTTTTTGAAGAAGGACCTAAGTTTTGAGTGCAAGGATTCTGGAGCAAGTTTGTGAAGTGCATGGGCTAATGTTTAATTTTTAGGTTAAAAATTTCATGAACTCAACTTTAGCTGCACTTGAATAAAAAATTATGAATACAATTTTTTGTTCTTGAATGCAAGGATTCCAGAGCAAGTTGATGAAGTGCATGGGCTAATGTTTACTTTTTAGGTTTTAAAAATTTGAACTTGACTTTAGCTGCACTTGAATAAAAATTTATGAATACAATTTTTTGTTTTTGAAAAAAAAAATTTAATTCCATTAATTTCTAGTCATTCAATCGCCAGGGTCATATTTGTTTTTTAATCTTAAGATTCTAATTGAAGAAATTACAAACATAGGAACCTTAATGAAATAAATATGAATCTATAGGGATCAAATTAATTTTTTTCATGAAATAGGTGTTATCCATCTGTTTTTCTCTTCTTTCACTCAGTCCTTTGTTGACAGGTGGGGCACCTCCACCATTGCCTAATACACTTCTGCTTTTAATGTATTAATTGTTAAAATATTGTTTATGTAATAAGGTAAGGAGTACATGTTTTTTTTGCAAAATATACTGCACGCTTATCTAAATTATCATATATTCTTTAGTGAAATCACTTTTAAATCCTTATTTTAGAGACTTGCTAAAATTTGTTAATGACTCATTTGCAACATTGTGTCTGCAATTCAAAACCAATGTCTTCCATTGACAATCTTTTGAATGAAACTTGATGTTTACCTTCATTGCATGCAATCCTTTTCATTTGTACTCTGTAACTTCTATTGAGATTGCTTGCTTCTTTATTCTCTCATAGTGAGGGTTCACTTTGTTGTATGCTTTTGAATTTCTGTTTCCAGGAATTCCAGGATGTGCTAAGTCTGCACTTTGCAAGGAATTACTAAATGCCCCTGGAGGTCTTGGAGATGATCGTCCAGTTCTTAGTTTGATGGGTGACCTTATTAAAGGTATTGATTTTGAGCAAATTTCCCTTTCCTGTTTTGTGGCATCATGCTTCAGGTGCTTTTAGGGGAGTTTCTTATAATTTATATGCAGTGGGATTGGGCTCTTTGTTTATGATATTTGCTTTGCCTTTTTATTTGGAAGGATGACTTATTCTCCATCAATATTTTGCAATTCCTTTTTCTATTAATACAGTTTTCTTTTAACTTAAAAAAAATGGAATCGATTGTTCTACATTATAATTCTTGTAAACTAACCGGCATTTAGCATCAATTGAAGGGTATTGAATCCTCCCTTAGGTGGATCCCCAATCATGGGGAGAGATCATGTGGTAAGATCTTGATTTCAAAACTTCTGTCACATCTGTTTGGAAATCCTTCTAGCATTAATGCGTTAATATAAATTTATACCCCAAAAATCTGATACGATTTGAGATTCTCTTTTTTTTTACTTATAAGTTTCAAAAATTTGAGAGGTGAGTTTTAGTTTGGATAACAGTAAGTTAATATTATGGAGGGAAACATCAATTACTAGTAAGATGAGATATTTTCCTGAACAGGGAAAAATAACTAAGAAAAGGAAAAAACAAGACAATCAATACAAGAGGGTGAACCCATCTGACAGAAGATACATTAAGGAGCTTAATCTAAATGCCCTGAAAGCAGAACCATGCAAATAGGTCAAAAGTCCTTCCTGTCCACAATAGTTGCTTTCAGAGAGGCATTCCAAGATACCAGAGTTCCAGTCTATATTCTTGAAAACTACTGCAAAAGAAGCTTACAATAGTAACTTATTTTACTAAAAGTATTATTTGTTATTATGGAATTATTAAAGGTCAAGATGTTTGAAGGAAAAATTGCTCTTGGATAGTTTTTTCCAAAGTGGATGATTTTGGAGGGAAATGAGCTTGACTTTCTGATAAGAATACAATATCTTAACCTTTAGTTGATAGCTATGGTTGCTTCTTTTTGTTCATGGTTGTGAGCATTATCTTTAATTTCCAATATTTTAACCATCATTTTTTAAGGTTTGTACTTTTATACTCATTAATATATAATTCATTGCTTTCAACAGGAAAGTACTGGCAGAAGATTGCTGATGAGCGGCGCAAAAAACCATATTCTGTAATACTTGCAGACAAAAATGCACCCAATGAAGAGGTTTGGAGACAGGTAATCTGATCTAACTTGCTTACAAAAATTTAGTGGAAAAGGATGGAAGCAGTTTCATCCTTTGTTATTTTTGAGCTGGAAAAGAGGGTGCTATTTTGTTTTGGCATGATTGATAGCGTGGGAAGAATCTTTGAAGATGTAGTTTCCTGAACATTTCAGTTGGCCGGAAACAGATGTTATATGGAGTTATTCTTTTGAGATTGTGGCTTTGCCTCTTTAAAAGTAGCTTTTGGACCATTGGAATCTTTTGTAGGCATTCTTTGAATTAATCATTAGCTCGAAGGGTAATGTGGAATAGAATGAGAAGGTGATTTGCAACTTTACTGAAGTTGGCAAAGTCCAGTGTTAAAACTTTGCTACAGGCTTTGTTGATATTTGAAGGTGTTTATGAAAGACCCAACTTTCCTTGGAATTCTGACTAAAGATCCATTTTGATAATCTACAACGAAGGGAGAACTCTTGAGTGTAGATAATAGTCAAAGTACTAGCATATATTTGAATACACATTTTATGCACTAAATTCATTTGCTAAGCATTTGCTTTTACTCAGCAAAGTACATAAGCATGTATAAGGTGTGGTATATGGGACTACTGAGTTCTCATTAGGTACAGCAGAGTTAGTTCTTGGGGAGGTTGTGCTTTTTGCACAGGGAAAAAAAGACACCAAGCTGTGCATTGTTAGCAAAACAATACCTTGAGTTGTGTTGGAGGAGCAAAAGAAGAATTTGAGCAAGAGTTTGCGCAACTCTGTTACGCAGTGTGCTTAGACTTCATAGATCATTTACATTGCATTTGAGAGATTCTTTGTTAATTGAATTTCAAATGACATGCATGTCTTATGATAGGCTTTCTACTGTCCAGATCGAAGGCATGTGCCGAAGCACCCAAGCCTCTGCTGTTCCGGTCATACCTGATTCAGAAGGTTACCTTCCCTGCTATCACGAATTATTGTAATTTTCGCATTCCATTTGTAGTGATTAGTAAGACTTCAAAGCATTTCTCTATCATTATTCACTTGTCAAAAATTAGGTGGATGCTTATCTGTAATTGTATTCCTAGCGGGTTGGTATATGTGCTTCGTTACTCATGATGGTTTGGTGAACTTCATTTTTAAGATTTACAAATCTGTGAAATCAGAATGCACATTGAATTCTAGGTTGAAACCCACATGTAGAAAGCTCTCCACTTCTTATATGCATGTTCTTCTTTCTAGATAGATTCTAGTTTTTGGGATGTAAATGCCTTTATGTCCAGGATAAATCATTGCAACTGATTGAATTCTCTGGGATGGCTGCAGAAGCATTTTTATTGTGTTTTTGGTTTCTTGTTTTATAGAGTGGAGCATCTTGTGATCTAGCTTACCATGAAAGAAAATAAAAACCAACTTGTCATGTTTCATTCTTCATAGCTTTTATTCTTTTATAATGAGTGCTTGCTCAAGCATAATTTTTTTTTCTTTTGGAGACAATAAAAATTTTGAATATGTGTGCTAGCCATTTACCTAGAAATACAAATTGCAGTGAATCCCATCAAGTTCATGTAAAATAGGCTCTGCACCTGTATCTTTGCTCTGTGTATCAGCTACAATACTTCACTGTCATACATTTTTTCAATAAACTGGGACATTCAAGTGCTTCAATACTCCTGATGTTCATTGAGCATTGCTTTCAAATGGTTGATTCGTCTTGATCAGGGATGAAAGTATATCAGTCAGGGACTTTAATGTAATTCATGTTTATAAGCTTATACTTTATATAAGCTGGAGGGCACCTACTTAGATTACTTGGCTATCACATCCTCTCAAATCTCACTTCTCACTTTAAATATAAACGCAAGCAATCAGATTGAAATTTGTAATCTTTGCTTTCAATGTTTCATTTGTGATTTATTTTTTCACATTGGTTGTATTTAACTATTAATTTCTTATTGTCTGTGATTAATGTTTTTTTCCTTGCTGTTTACTTTTCAGGGACAGATTCAAATCCATTTTCGCTTGATGCATTAGCTGTTTTCATGTTCCGTGTACTTCAACGTGTTAATCATCCGGTATATGCCATACTCTTTTTGTTGGTAAATTCAACAGACCCAAATGTAAAATATTGTCTATCGTTTTTTAACATGTTCCTCTTTGCTTTGGACTTTTAAAGGGGAATCTGGACAAAAGATCTCCAAATGCTGGTTATGTGCTTCTTATGTTTTATCACCTTTATGATGGCAAGGTATTGTTTATGTTGGCATGGTCTGGCCACCCGGTGTCCCAGCATTTGAATCATCTTTTTTTTATAATCTTCTCCTTTTGCTTTTTCAGAACCGTGCAGAGTTTGAGAGTGAACTAATAGAACGTTTTGGCTCTCTTGTCAAGATGCCATTGCTGAGATCAGATAGGTAAGAATAACTTGGATGTCTCATCTTTCAAATTATCTCACCTTTCAAATTCTAGTTTTTTCTTCTCTTCTGTATCTAGACTTCTATTTTTTAGGTCACTGCTCTAATCTCAAATATTTTCTTTTTAGAAAGATTCTCCTAGTTTGTTCATAACTCAATGTCTTTACCCTTAGGCATCATCATCTTCTTATAATGAAGGTCCAGTGGTTTCATTCTTCCATGTCATCGTCGTCATGATAAGGATCAGACTTATGACTCTCACATAATTTTCCATTAAAAAATAACCTGTTCTCTTAAAAATTGCCTAATTTTTATAAAGAATCAGTAACTCCAGCTCACAGCATGTGCATTAGTTCATTTGTCTTTTATGCGGTAAGTGATCATCATTTTCAAGGTTTGCACAGGAAGTTAAAAACCCATTACAACTTACATCTCAATGGCAGATGGCTAGCTAGTTTAGTACAATAACAGAACAAACTAAGTGCCTTGATAAATGCAGAAAATACTTTACAGGCCAGGTGAGCTCTAAGAAATAGAGTACACAAATATCAAGCATATACTTGTCTTGTTGGAACAAATGCTGACAAAATTATATATTAATATCTTGCAGTACCTATCCAGCCTGTCTCTATACTCATATCAAACATGCAAATGTTTTACTTTCATCTTGTGATGCATAAGCAAAGTCCTCTATATTTGCAGTTTATGTAAAGAGTCTAGAACTCTGAATTAACAAAAGCTAATCAAGGAGAGAAAAACACCGTTCATTGTGAGAGAAATGAATATTCACTACAATATTCACCATAATAGTTCAATGATAGTTTTGCCCTTCACACAAAATTATAGAGTTGGCTATTATGGATTGTGTTGCCTCTTTACAAGGTTCATTAGTCATTATCAGATTATTAGAGACTATTTGTTCTTTTCACATTTCTAAAATATAGTAAAATGACTAAAATACCTTTGAAAGCAAATTTTTTTAAACTAGCGACTAGAGACTTTTTGGTGTTTTCAACCTGTTTTTTTTTAGTTATTATCAAGTTGATTAAGAGGTTATTTGATATTTTAATAAATATAAAATATAATTAAAAAACTAAAGTGATAACATGTACAACCTTTTCACCGGCATGTGAGAGACACTCATGGTTTTATTGCAGTGTGTGCTGTGTTAAATAGTGGCAAAAATATTATGTATACTATGTCATTGGACTTGTATGAGTCTTATTGGGGTAGTGTGTGATAGTGGTGGTGTAGCAAATTTTTTTTTTTTATCTATTTTCTCTGCCCACAAAACTCACGTTGGACATTCAAAATTTAAGATTTCACTTATTTATTGAGATTTCAACTTTGGTCCTTATTCTTTTCAATTTTTGTTTTTGATCTTTTTATAAAATTTCAATTTGTTTTCAATTTCAGCTTTCAATCCCAATTTGTGATTTTGTTTTCAATTGGATCTTCATTCTTTTGATTTTTTAAATTGATTTTTTTCTATATCTCCTTTTAGTAAAAAAATTATTCTTGTTCTCTAATTTATTTTTTTATTTTAATTTTGATTCTAATCTTTTCAATTTTTATTTTTTTGGATTCTTTTTGTATTATTGAATGTGTTTTTAATTTTTTTCTTTCAACATTTGATTAGTTGAGAATTAAGCTTTGTATTTTTTTCCAAATAGGGCAATTCTGGACTAGTAGCTCGTATTTTTCTTACCTGCTTTCTTTTTCAATTTCATCATTCGATATTGTTTTTTTTGGGGGGGCGTTTTACTATTATCTCATTCTCATGATGTGAACCTTAGATTTGACTGGTTAATCGGAGTTGACTTGATTTTTATTATTCATATACAAGTTTGTCATGCTAACTTGAGTTTACTTGGGCTATTATTTTTCTTATTCAATTTTGTCCATTTGTATTTGATTGGTTGAGAGTTGAGCTATTTTGTTTTTTTTTTTCTTTTGAAAAAAGATTTTTTTCCAAGTACTCATCATCATTTGTTTTATATTATCTATTTGTTGCTGCTGCTTATGATTTATCATATAATTAAAATAAAATTAACTTATTTGATGTAGCTAGGTCTATGGTCACAATTGTTTTTTCCATTAAAAAATTTTCGCAACACACAAACATCATTTTTTAGGCAAAAACAATTATCCGTATTGTGGCATAGTATGAGTCCATGTTTCCATGCTGAAACAACTAGGTGCAATGTTTCTATTTTAAATGAATAATAAAGCAAGTGTATTGCACCACCCATGTTTATGGTAAAACAATTAGGTGCAATGTTCCTATTTTAAATGAATAATAAAGCAAGTGCATTGCACTGTTGTTTTAGTATAAAGAACATGCATTGCATTCATATAAACAATAAAGTAAAGCAAGTGCATTAAAATAGGTTTATTACACTTGACTATTTTATTCTAGAGAAGACAGTAAACCAGTTGCTTTTTTCTCTCTTCATTCTCTTTTTTCCTTTTTCATTTTCTTTTCTTTCCTTTCAATTTGTTTTTTTCTCTTAATTTTGTCTTCAAATTTTTGTAACAGTCATCCAGGTTTACTTTTGAACCAGCCAAATTGACCAGATTAGTTAAATCAACTCTTGTATGATTTAATTTTAAATCCATTATAGACAAGTAGTTGAGTTGGAAAGTTTTTTGTCATGTTATTTTTTTTTCAATTTTATTCTCAAACTAGTCAGTCGAGTTGCTTTTAAACTAGTCAAGTTAATTGGGTAATGTTAAGAAAACTCACATAGTTTAATTTTAAACCCGTGTTAGGTGCGAAGGTTTTTTATCATTTTTTTTATTTCATTCTTGGACACGGCTAAGTCGATGGAGTCACATTGAAAAAAACTCCCACAATCTAATTTTTAAATTCAAGTTAGGCACGGAATCGAGTCAGGAGGTTGCAAGGTTGACTCCTAGGCTGAATTTAATAACAATACCAAATAGTTCTGTACTATCAAAATATTTTTTGTTATATTCAAAACAAATTTTCATCTGACCTATAGTTTAGCCTCTATCTGTAAACTAGTATCACACTAACCTTGTGGACAGTGAACAATTCCTGGCCACTCAGTATGTGCTAACCGGGATTATACCTGACCCAATCTTGACAAGCCTTGAATAACAACACCAGAAAACAAACTGTACTTTGATTGTCTCCCGTCTTTATTTAACATGAAATTGTGAATGAGAGGAGAATAAATCTAATTTGTAACATGAACTTAAATAACTCAGAAAGCTAGGTATCTGTATGCATGATAACTGCTGTAGTTTCATGGAAATGTTCTTGTTGCGTTGACATTTGAAACTAATGGAACCGTGGAAATAGCAAAATGGTGAAATAAAATTTTGCACTGGAGTGCAATGTCTCAATCAGAGTAGGTCTGAAGATGGATTGGAGTTGGCATAAGATTCTCATAAGTAGCCCAGCTTTGTGACATCTCCAAGAGAGTGGGTTTTCAATACATTTATGATTTCATATATTTTTAGCTTACGACCAATTACAGATGCAGGCTCTTATCATTTTTGTGTCCCCCTGTTGTTGGTAGTTATTTTAGTTGCATTCACTTCCTACACTTTGAATGTTGAACCTTTTGTTTGTTTTTTTTTGCCTTTATCATTTGCAGTTCTTTGCCAGATCGAGTGAGATTGATTCTAGAAGAGGGGATAAATTTATACAGATTGCATACTAATGCACATGGAAGGTGTGCATCTATAATTTGTATAATGCCCAGATAGTTTGTTTTAAGTTATGCATAGGAGGATTTATTTGAGGCATGGCATGCATTTGTATTACACATTGCTCCTCTTAGATGCATGCATCATGGAATTTCTATTTGAAACCTATAATAAAAAAAACAAAAAAAAACTGAGCATTAAGAGACAACTCTTATTTTTTACCAAGTTTCTTGGAATAGAATAATGAATTAAAAACAAAGTATAAAGTCATTTGATTTTTTTTATGTATATGACATAAACACCAATAAATCGTTTCTGCAAATGAATTTCTTCTTCTAGTTGTTAGCACCCCACCCCCATTCCCCAACACCACCTTTTCTGAATCTTATCTCTTGCACCAATTTAGACAATCCTTGTATCAAACTCTTATTTGTTGTTGATTACAATAAGTTATCACTATTTATCGACATAGTGTAGACCAGTATTCCATTATCAGTAAACAGAATTAATAAATTACATAAGAGTAAAACCTGTCTTTCATTCTCTGGTGAAGAGTTCCTGTTTTTGCCTGACGCCATTATTACCGCAGCATTCATGGCACTACTACTGTCAATTATTACCAAACAGCTTCTAGCATCATTACTAGTAGTCTCACATTTGCTACTTCTTTCAATTCTTATTTTGATATAATAATGACAGGATGATAATGGGACCTCAATTAGACTCTCCTTTGTTTTTAGTGTACCTAGCATGCAATAAAAAGTACATAATAAGCCTCTATTCAAAAATATTTTCAACAGTTATCTATTTTTGAGTGAGGATAGTTACAGTTATCTATTTTTGAGTGAGGATAGTTACATTCTTGTTGCTTGCTCTATGCTTAGATTGGAATCTACCAAGGGTTCATATGAAAAGGAGTGGGTTAAGTGGGAGAAACAATTGCGGGAGGTTTTAATTGGTGATGCTGAACACTTGAATTCCATGCAGGTTTGCATCTTCTACCTTTGTCTGTGCCTGTTATCTTTGTTGGGTCACCAAATATTATTGACTGGAAATTACCATCCGCCTCACCTTTCTAGGACAGAACTCAAGCTCAAATGAAATACCTAGTGAACTAATTAATTTCTTCATAATTTATATCCATCCAGGTTCCATTTGAGTCTGCAGTAAAGCAAGTGTTGGAACAGCTACAAATTATCATCAATGGAGAATACACACCACCGAGCACAGAGAAGAGGAAACTGGGCTTGATTGTTTTTGCTGCTGTCAATTTGCCTGTTACAGAAATCTCCAGTCTCCTAGATAAGGTAAGCATAAAGTTTTGCCTTGTTATTTTCTTGAGTCTCTCAGTTAAGGGCACTGGGTTCGTGGTGTAAACGACATTTTTAGTTCCTAAAATTAGACAATTCTCACTCGTGATACCTGGGTTACAAATGCTTAATTTGATCTTGAACTCTAGTGTCATGATAAAAAAATTCATTTTTCCATCCATCTCTCCAGCTTAAATATTCACCAATAATTGTGCAGGGAGAAACTTCTTTTTTTTTAATCATCCGAAGCTTGTTTACAAAATGGGTGCTATGCGTTCCATACAACTGTGATAAAGTGGTGATGTGTGTCGGTTAATTACCATGTAAACCTAAAAAAACCTTGTAGGGATAATTTTTTAATTGAAAAAAACCAAAGGCTATACCAGAAGAATTTTTTCTCTACCCAATCACTGTTATAAAAATCACACCACTAAAAACTGTGACGCCTCCCTTCCAGTAATCTCTGAAAAAAAATAAAGGAAACCAGACTTTATTTAGTCCCACAATGCAGCAAGGAATATATATATATATATATTATTTGCAATGAAGTTGGAAAAATATAACAATAGATAAATTTGGAAGCTCATATAACTTTCTCTTTATTTCCCTTGTGTGTTTTTGTTCCTCTTTCCCCTTGTTCATCCATGAGGCTTTTTTTCCTTAATGAACAAGAAAAACACTGCCATTTTGCAAGTCATATTAAACTATTTTTATCTGGATTTTGCCATTCTCTTTCATTCTCTTGTGGCTGTGAAAGCTATTGTTTCTGGTCTAACATTGAATTGTGTCCATTGAAATAGTTGGTTGAGAATAACCCCAAGGTCAAAAGCTTTCTCGAGGACAAGGACGTGGAACCCAGCTTGAAGAAGGCTCATGTCACTCTTGCCCACAAGCGAAGTCATGGCGTTACGGCTGTAGCTAGTTATGGGCATTTACTCCATCAGAATGTCCCTGTGGAATTGACTGCCCTTCTTTTCACTGATGAAATGGCTGCTCTAGAAGCGGAAGTTGGTTCTGTTGACGGCGAAAAAGTTATACCCAAAAATGAGTGGCCGCATATTACCATATGGACTGGAGAGAAAATTGCAGCCAAGGAGGCCAACAGATTGCCCCAATTGCTTCTTGAGGGGAAAGCAACTCGTATTGAAATCAATCCACCCATCATCATATCTGGCACAATAGAATTTTATTGAGTTCTTTGATCATTCTTCCTGAAGTCCACTGGTCGCGGAAAGGTTTTGATTGCATTTATGTAAAAAATGAGTGCAAAAATTCTCATAAAATTTTGTATGAAACAAGGGTTAGTTAGGTGGAAATTGAGTTTTTTCTGCTCTATAATTGTTCACGCACTCAAACCAGAATAATAGTGTAATAGAATTTGTTGTTCATATGTTTTCTCGACTTCTTTATGCTTGCTTAGCCATTCCACGGACCATGATGATTAGTTTTGTTATTATGTTCGCTATTTCCTGGTTCAGTCTCCACAAACAAAACTAGCAGGAAAATGATGTGCTATGTGGTCCTGGCAAGGCCATTAACTTAGCCAAGGTGTTGCATATCGACGACTAACAATTCATTTTATTGCAGCTCTCTTTTTGCCTCGGGTGAATGCGATTCTTTAGGCAGAGCTCTGAGCATTTTGGGAGCCCTGAACTTTGCCACCAAAAACAGGATGCTAAGAAACTTGGGAAGTGCAAGCAAGAGTGTACAAGTAAAAAGGGAAAGACCCGAATTCCACTAGCGATCAAAATGTATTTCTCAATATGAGGTAAAGCTTTCTCTCTCTCAATCAAAGACCCAGACGCCCTGCTGGTCTGCTGACAAATTCATGGGATATTAGATAAAGATAAAAGGAAAAGAGCTGGATTTAAAAAAAAAAATAGCTAAAATAGTCTATCATGTTATAAAATTATACAGTGTATATGTGAATATCTAGATACATTCTTTCATCCTTCTTCTATTATAGTCATTCTCAAGTTCATTTGATTCTATTCAAGTTGATATATAATTACAAAATTATATGAATTATGAGTGCTTTTTCCATTATTCTATTATCTATTGTTCTTTTTGTTATACTTATTCCTTACAAAGTATACTATATAATTCTAAATATATAAGTTTATTATTGAAAGCATCTAAATACATAGTTATATAATAGGTATAACTTAAAGATTTAAGTCTGATTGTAAATGAGCTTTATACAAATCCATATCTTTAGGTATTTTAGGGTTTGATTTAGGTTAAAAACACATATGTAACTTAAGTTTTAATTTATATTTTTGCTTAATGATATTCGGATTACATACTGCAAGTTTGTGTGCTTGTGAGGGTGAGAGTTCTCTCATTTTTAGTTCTCTAAAATATTGAAAATGACTTATTAAGGTTCAACTGACTTCGTCATCTCAATCTATACTTTTCATTGCTATTTGTTGGTGAGGGTTCAAATATAATAATATTGATGCCTAGATATAAGTTATTTCTATGTCACACAAGGTAGTCAAACTCGCGAGTCAACTCACAAACTCGTACGAGTTTACAAGTTGGCTCAGCAAACCTGGTTGGACCGGTAGAAAAATTGAAACCGGTCAAACTCGGTCAAACCCGGTCAAAATCGGGTTGACTCGTAAAAATCGGACCGGATCGGTCCCGATTTTTACGATTTCATCAAAAATCTACGTGGCGGCGAAGCCTTCTTGTTCGATTGTTCCTTCAATTCATATCTAGATTGAATTTTTACTTTTCTCTCCTACCAAAGTCTGGTAGCCTCACCTTCTTCCTCTTATCTTATTCTATTTCATTTCGACAGAAAAGCCTGGGAGAATATGAGAAAGAAAAAAAAGGAAGAAGTGAGACTCTAACCAGAAAAAATAAGAAATATGAGAAAGAAGAGAGTAAAGGAGAAGAGGATGAGGAGGAAGAAAAGAAAATGGAGAAGAGGAGATGAGGAGAGGGTTGGCGGCGGCTGGGAGAAGGAATTGGGATAAGCCTTTAGGGTTTTATACTTAGTTATTATAATAATAATAATAAAAAAAAAAAAGAAAAAAGAAGAAGGTGGTAGGTTTCTAGGGGGGGGGGGGTTATATAAATTAATAATAATAATAATACTTTCTACGGGGGTTATATAAATTAATAATAATAAAAAAAAAAGTAGGTTTATACGGGGGAGGGGTAATAATAATAATAATAATAATAATAATAATAATAATAATAATTTGGGGGTTTATAATAATAATAAAAATAAAAATAATAATAATAATTAGCATAAAAAATAGTTAGCATAAAAAATAATTTTAAAAAAAATCTATTAATTTAAGATAATAAATAACATTAATTAATTTCAAATACAAAAATCATAAAAAAAATATACAATTACTTGTACGCTAGCTGAAGATTTGTTTTAAATTTGTTAGTTTTAGGGACATAATTATTTTGTAATGTGTTTTGAAGTTATTTTACATCATGTATGAACCTAAACTAATTAAGTTTTATGTCCATAATTATGCTATTTTGTATTCAGAAATATTTTACAAATGATTTTACGATTTTTCTTCTCACACGATTTTAGCTGTGATTTTACAATTTTTGTACGGACATTTCGGGTACGATCTTTCTACGATTTTACAATCCGATCTTACGATCCGATTTTTCGGAGCCCTTTCCGATTCGTGTCAAAATCTCGATTTTGACTACCTTGATGTCACACGCTTATCAACTTGATTTACTTGGTTTTCCGAGAGTTGAATCGTTTGTGTGTGAGTTGCTTGTCGGTGTAATTAAGAGGTTAATATCACAATCTTTTTAAATAGAAAACCTTGTAAATATCTCTTTGAAAAAGACTTTCTCCACCCTTGCACCTTACAAATCAACTATTTTTTTTTTATCTTTCTTATCCTGAATATAATCACCCATAACTATATTTAAGGTTTGTTAAATAATATGACTTTTTAGAAATAGAAAAATATGGAGACGAAGAGGAAAACAAGGAGAACTCATTCTCTCACCATAGAGATAAGGTTTGAGGATGTTGGAACTTGATCTGCAAATAGGCTAGGGATAAAATCCCAAAAAAAAATACAATTACAATTATATTATACGGAAAACTAAATCATCCATGGATTTCCCTATACATAGTAATTGTTCACTAATTCAAAACCATTGTAGTCTACACCATTCCTCTATAGTGCAATTTTCATTGTTATTAAGGCACAAAAAAGTTCAATTTTATTCTTTAAGTTTTTGATTTTTCATATAATAAATCTTTGTTTTTTGGTATTTATGTTATTGACGCAGAACGCTTGGCAGAGGAAATTGAAGAACAAATTGACAGT